>JAEAOA010002130.1:2037500-2147500 GCA_016746295.1 Potamilus streckersoni | reverse complement strand
TCAATGGAATCAATGAAAGATACTTCTACTGGGGAAGATATTTTTGAATGTGGAAAATGCCATGCATACAATGCAATTACCATGGCAGAAAATGACCAGTGTTACTACGGATGGTTGTCCATCTTTGACAAGAAAGAAAGTTGGTCTACTGAAGAGACTGGGTGACCATGTTGCAGAAGTCGATTGCACCAGGGAGTTAATATTTCTACATTGCATAGTACACCAGGAAGTGCTATGTAAAAGTGTGCTTGACATGAAACATGTGGATCCAGTTGTGCAAATTGTTAATTTCATCATGGCGAGACGTATAAATTACAGACAATTTATCACACTTCTGGAAGATTGCGGCTCGGATCACAGTGATGTTTTATATCATACCGCTGTACACTGGTTGAGTTTGGGGAAAGTTCTGAGACGTGTCTGGGGACTGAAAACGGAAATCTTACTGTTTTTGGAGATGAAAGGGAAAGATACAGAATATTCTCAACTCAGAAAATATGAATGGCTGTCAGATCTGGCGTTTGCAGTTGATCTCTTTGAACATATGAATGAATTGAACACCAGATTTCAAGGGAAGGGCACTTTTGCTAACGAAATGTACTCAACAGTGAAGGCATTCAGGGTGAAGCTAAAACTGTTTTTTCGTCAGCTCAGAATATCACAACACACTTTCCAACACTCGAAACTATGGCACCCCAGATGATGTCAACTGAGAAGTCCACCAATATGATATCTGCACTAGACAATGAATTTGCTCGTCGTTTTGCTGACTTCCAGAAACTTGCTGCTGAGTTTGATATCTTGTCATCACCATTTATAACTGAATTTGTAAAAGTGCCGGATACTCTACAGCTGGAATTGATTGATCTGCAGTGTGACTCTACATTGTAGGAGAAATTCCAATCTGAAAGCATTGACAAATTTTATGCGTCACTGAATGAGTCCAAGTTTGCCAACCTCAGAAAGATGGCCATGAAACTACTTGTTCTGTTCGGGTCTACATACATTTGCGAGCAAACATTTTCGACCATGAACATTAACAATACAAAGCTGTGTTCCAATCTAACTGATGTTCACGTGCAGTCTTTACTGAGGATTTCTATGTCCGACATGCAGCCATAGTTCAAACAATTTGTTGACAATTTTGATTGACCACAAATGTCTCATTGACTTCAGCAGCTATTGAAGTACATTACGTTAAATTAAATACTGTTTTTGGTCTCTATGCTATAAACTTAAAGTTTACAAGTTTAAAGTTTACATTAAATACGATTTATTCTTTTCATAGGTGGATAAATACGTGATTAAGGTATCGATTCAGTAATCCGGCCCGCCAAGGACTTCATTTTCCCATATCCGGCCCCGCCGATTGGAGAAGATGCCCACCCCTGTCATAGGAGTTTAAATTGACCACAGTAAGCATCAGAGTTAGACGGTGTTTAACGAAACACACTTTCCCTGAACAAAACTGTCTTGCGGCCCACATAAATTTCGAATAAATAACAGTTAACTTACAAGGTGGTGACAGATAGTTGGAGTCTGAGGAAACCTCAATTGCACCAGTTCTGCTAAAATTAAGTGACGTCACGCGGGAGTGGTATTGCGGTGCGGTTCGAACCGGGTGCTACTATCAGAGGGGTGACACCAAAATGACTATAACATTTTTTGAATTTTTGTGCAGGAACAAGGTCCATGCGTGGGGAAGGGATAATCATGAATTACCGCACATGACGTTTCCATTTTAACCGAAATGGATATAATTTATTTTTCTGTTGATCCAACTCAATTCTGCTTTTTCTGTTCATGATGGACTTGATTCATTGGGTCAATTCAGTGCAGTAAGAAGAATATGATTTCAGTTGGAAATGTAGTCGAAATAACAGTATAGTTTCGGTGGGTATCCGGTTGTCCATGACTTGGACCATGTCATTCGGATTGCAGAACTAAGAAACATTTTAGGAAAATCAAGATGCATAGATGTACTATATTACCATTCTGATTACCGCTAAAGAAGACAATTTTGTGCTCTGTCACCCGCGTTCTCTCTGTTAGAGGGACCCCATCTATGACCTTTATCATACAGTGTATGTCTTCTATTGCTAGCCTGGCATTATATCAACATAGTTAAACGGGGAAAATTGTAAAGCGGATGTTGTGTGACAGTCCGTTTAGCCAGCAGAAATAAGTTTTTTTGTCGTCTTGATTGATTGGGTCTGATGCGTTTAGTTTTTGTCTCGAATTTAGTGTTTGAATGACTTGTAAAATGGCGCATCTATAATTGATACGTGATATCCCTCAATGTACTTTTCTATGTAATTATTAAAGACCCTAGATAACCCTGCTGATCGTCTGCACCATTCTATTTGCAAAAAGTTATGAATAGTTTTATTCATTCCTGAAAAACTCATCGACATTTATTAAGAGTTAAGATATGGTTCATCAAATTTATTTAAACCTCTGTGTGTGTGTGTGTGTGTGTGTGTGTGTGTGTGTAGGTATGTGTGTGTGTATGTGTGTGTATGTGTGTGTATGTGTGTGTATGTGTGTGTGTGTTATTTTGTGGGAAAGTGTTAAAGCTTGAAAATGCAGGTTCATCAAATTTATTTAAACCTCTCTCTGTGTGTGTATGTATGTATGTGTGTATGTGTGTGTGTATGTGTGTGTGTGTTATTTTGTGGGAAAGTGTTAAAGCTTGAAAATGCAGGTTCATCAAATTTATTTAAACCTCTCTCTGTGTGTGTATGTATGTATGTGTGTATGTGTGTGTGTGTGTGTGTTATTTTGTGGGAAAGTGTTAAAGCTTGAAAATGCAGGTTGGTATCAAATTTGAAAATAAAGAAATATCCGCGGCAACAGAAACAGTACGTATATCGTTTTCAAATATAATCACCGGTTTTTGCTTGGATTAGAAAGTTCTGCGATACAGGTCAGTTTTGGAACCAGTCGGCAGAGATATTTTTTGGTAGTCCCATGCATTATATAAAATCGAATTGCAAGATCAATATCAACCAAAAAGCAAAAAAACTTGATTCTTTTATATTTCCATTATATATATATATATATATATATATATATATATATATATATATATATATATATATATATATATATATATATATATATATATATATTGAAGATAAATACGCCTCTCTGTATAATGCATCGTTTTAAATGTATTAATATATCATGACGTAAGAACCTTCTGCGTATGAGAATCGTTGGCCGCACAAACTATTATAATATCATTGCAGGCCACCGACAAAAATTCGCCACGCTCTTTTTGCGGGTTCCCCGTCCATACTCCAATCCCACCGTTCCTAATTTCTTGGTAAGAAACTTAATTATTGTTTTCGAGCTGATAAAAATAGAACGAAAAAGTATTAAAACTAATACAGTCCAAGAACGTTCGAACCAAAAAGCACTGAAACTAATACAGCCCAAGAATTTTCGTACTAAATAACCCGCTACATTACCGATATGTAACTATGAATTCAACGCTATATATCTAATTCTATCCTTTTAAAGTTTGGATTAAGCATTATCATCGTTTGCATTCTTCAAAGTAAAATAAACACCTCGTTGGAGCCGCTACGATGGGCTAGTGGTTAGAGCTGCCACATCGGACGCGAAAGATCGCGGGTTGAAACCCCGGACGAGTAATATCAAAGACAAAAATGGTACTTACAGCTGCCTCTCTAGGCGCTCAGCAATAAGAGGTTAGTGTTAGGACTGGTCGATCAAATGTGTCAGGAAAATGTGACTGAGTAGGATATATTACATGTCTGCGGCATGATGTTCCTGTACTAGGCATCACTATAAACTGTCACACTGCAGACATCACAAAAACGTCTTATTATTGTTAAAGCTACGGTAAAATCCAAACCTCCCCCCTCTCTCTCTCTCTCTCTCTCTCTCACACACACACACACACACACACACACGTACACACACACATATAACTCTATGCAACCGTTCCCTGTCATTCATGGCAAATTCTATACAGAGTGGAAGTTTCAAAACCCACGACTGATCACAACAATTGATATGTACTTTCTTATGAAATGATTGAAACGTTTACTCTGATCATTCATAATAAAAATTATAAACCACAATCCATAATGTTGCAATACAGAAAGTGGGCTACGTGATTAGAGCGTTAGCCTTGGATACTGGAGGTCGCGGGTTCGAACCCCCAGTCGAGTTATATCAAAAGACTTTTTTAAAAAAGGTACTAGCCTTAAGGATCAAACCGTGCTGTGTGCAATTAGGAGTTTCTTCTTGCTAGATTATCTGAAATTCATAACTTGTATAGCTTGTGATTAAACAGTAGGTATTCAAAGCAACAATTTGTTAATTCTTAGTAAAGCAAAGCAACTAAATAAATATGGAGATATTTCTCATATATTGCAATACTATCGAAGAAGAGATGAAATTAGAGTGATATTTTATACCTAATTTCCATATTTGGTCGCCATTGTATGTTTAAATTGCATTAATGTACTTTCAGAACTTGGATTTGGGTTTGGGACCTAACATTGCATCTGATAGAACATTGAACAGAGGCGCAGAGTCTTTGAGCCAAGAAAAGTTTATATACAACGTCAGTGACAGCCCTCCTATCTATTTGTCTCTTTTCTTCGGACTGCAGGTAAATAATCATCAAGGGAGTCCGTGATTTTATTTAAATGAGATCTAATTGCTCCCGGCTATACCAGAACAACGTCATTACAAGAAATGTGTTCGGAACAGAGAGGTTAAGATTCGTGGCTTGATATCAAAGGCATGGCATGATATTAAAGGCGATGCATGATATCAAAGGCGATGCATGATATCAAAGGCGAGTCAGTTTTGCAAACAACAGTCCATATACCAATTAACAAGCCGACCAGAACATATGCAAAAATTATCTTCGAGAACTACATTTTCCGATGGTTAAACTAATTATACATGTAACTTGTCACAAAAGACGCTGAAACATTAACAAAACAAAACAATATAAAGGTGCGAAAAAACTAGAAACGATAGAACGTCTCAAACCCACACCTTTTTGGTGTATTCATAATTTCGTTGCAGCTGAAACTTTACTGCAGTTTAAAAGAAAACGTTTAATCACTGAGATGTAGCTTAAAATTTAAACTTCATTTTTTAAATTTTAAACTACAACGCAGTGATTTAATTTACGTTAGTGCACATTTTTCTACCAGCTGTCAATGGCTCTGATGCTAGAATTATGTTTTGTTGTTTGTTTTTGTTTCCTTGGTAGAAAAAAACTATAAGACTCTGAGGAAACGAACGCTCTTACAAATTTTGGATGAGTGAACAAATACCCTTGTACATTTAAGATCCTGCAATCGAACCCAGGGACGATGTAAGTTTGTATGTTGACCCAACCTATTACGTAGTGGAAAATCATTTACTTTTGTTTTTCTTTTTCTCCATTTCGAAAGATCTGGTCAGTCAACCTCTTTACATGAAACCATAAAATGGTAAAAACATGTTTAAAATAAAAATTATGTATATTTATTTGGTATGCAAATTTGATCTCTATAAATATCACTACACAACATTTCTAGCAAAAAATGTATTATTCGGTATTCGGTTTTCGATTCAAAACAGTGTAATGCGAGCCTTGGTAGACAAAGGAGCCATGGCTGGATGTCAGAAAATTCAATATTCATACATACACCAAAGATAGGACATCAGTGTAAACCTAGACAATAAAGTATTTTTTATATAAAAAATGAAATTAACCCTAATTTATGAAAATAAAACCATTGTTTTTCAGCAAATGACGGAAAGGGATATACCGCCATTCTTCTCAAAAGACTCTTGAAATTATGCGATTTATCATTCACACCTTGAAAATTTCTTTTAACAGTCATTATTGAAGAGAAAATAAACAAAATCTTGTCTCTATGATTAATCCTATTTGACATTAGTGTAACATGTCAAAATAAGAAAACCGAAAATCTTTACTGTAAAACTCCGTAACAACTACAAAGATTCAATGAATGAGCACCTACCTTTGCTCGTGCCAAAAATGAGGAATAAATTTGGTGGCACAGGAGTGAAACAAGAATGTGACAATTGCACTATCTTTATCACCTAATAGACACTGCTTTTCTTTACCTTCTCAGCAAGCGTTGCTCTCGTTATCTGGTTCCCTGTCAGTGTCGCTGCTGGTGGCCGATGTCGTATGCGCAGAAGACGACGAGGAGTTTAAAACATGGTTGCTCAGCTCATCGCTCTTTGTGAATGGCGTTACAACCATCCTCATGACCTTCTTCGGAGTCAGGTAGATAGCGGATATCTGGTTTCAGTTTTAGTAGTATTTTCCTCCACTGAATAAAGACCATTTTGTATCTGGGTCAACCTTTTATCGAATTCTTACTAATGAAACTTAATTTGTTTTGGAAAAAGGCACTGATATTCATGTAATATTTAACAAAGTATATGCAGCTGCCGCCATATTTTAGTATACAAATGTCTTTAAAATTTTCATTTTATGCATGGTTTACTAAATCCAAACCAGTGGTTAATTACCAAGTACCATAATGTGTTATAATCATCAGACCTCGTAAAAAGTCCGTTAAAAAAAAACAACTTGCTGCAAATCATATGCGTCTAAGTTGCAAGTAACATTATTCGAATAGATGAAATAAACGAAACCACACGCAAGCGAAAATATCTACTCAGCAACCAAAAGAAAATTCATTATAATTCTGAAAAAGCCGAGAAATTAATATCCGGAAGGAGAAAAGTATATGCATCCTGTTAACATGTCAAGATACTTTTTCTATTTTTATGTGAAGTAGAATTGTGTTGAATCCTAGAGTTGGAAAATATCAAATTTATTCTCCTCAGGTTGCCATTGTTCCTAGGACCGGCTCCTGATTACGTCATTCCTCTATTAGCGATGGCGGCCATTGCCAAGGACCGCTGTGATTTAAAGCAATATATAAGTAAGACAATGGTTAAAATCTAAAATGCAAGACTGTAGTGATTACAAAGAATAGCATGTAACACACACACATATACACACACATACATGCATGCATACGTACGTGCATGCGTACGTACGTGCATACGTATATCCATCCATCCATACATGCTTGCGTGCGTACGTAAGTAACTATATACATACATACATAGATACATACATACACACACTGACATACATACATACATACATACATACATACATACATACATACATACATACATACATACCTACCTACCTACCTACCTACCTACCTACCTACCTACCTACATACCTACATACATACATACATACATACATACATACATACATACATACATACATACACACACATATATATACATACATATACACACATATACACACATACATACATACATACATACATACATACATACATACATACATACATACATACATACATACATACATACATACATACATACATACATACATACATACATACATTCACACACATATATATACATACATATACACACATATACACACATACATACATACATACATACATACATACATACATACATACATACATACATACATACATACATACATACATACATACATACATACATACATACATACATACATACATACATACATACATACATACATACATACATACATACATACATGTAAGCGCGTATGTTATTGCTTAACATATTTGTTTTGCTTTGCAGGTAGGCATTAATAAAGTATCCTCAGCATCTAGTCTTGATCCTAAAATAATCACAATGATTCAGCATCAATAAAGGAAGATACAGATTTACTCACATTTCAGAATGTATATTTCATTCTTATATTTTCTCTCTATTTTAAATTTATCTTTGTATTTCATCATAAGAAAACAAAGTAAAGAGGACAAATATTGAATACTGTTTTGTTAAACTGTTAGCACACATACGTGTCCGCTAAGCTGGTCTGAAGAATAAAATCCTGATGTGTATAGTAAATTAACAGTTAGCAGAGGAACACGCCCATTGGTTCATACAGCCTGGCAAGAAGTGTTTTTAACAAATGCTCTTAAGGTCTCACTGGACAGTTGTTTGGGCAAATTTTCATCCAACGATGACCTATTGCATAAAAATGATAATATTACATTAAAGATACAAATAAAAACTAACTAATATTTTTTGTTGTAAGAATGCTTGTAAGATAACGACTGAGGTATTACGGTTAATTCCTTATGTAACTGGTGGCTTTTATACTGAACCGATACTGCCACCAACCCCTCTTTTTACATTTACAAGGCGGCTCAAAGAATCAGAATGTACATTATTAATCTTTAAAGATCACTAGTACTATAACAAATTAACATACCTTTCATCACACCTCATCCATGTAGATATTTAGATATTTACCTCTGCAGCAGACACATGTAAATACATTAGCCAAGTCGGCTGCTCTTTTGCAGCCCAATTTACGCATTTGATCTCCAATGCTAATTTGACTGTGACAGATAGACACCAACAAGCCAACCCATTTTCAAGCCTAACTCAGTGTAAATATAAACCACATTACAGATTTAGATTGTGTGCGAATTTATAAATGCTAGGATTGTGATAATTAGGCTCATGCCTTCTGCCTGGGGTGTCAAAATACGAAACTATCCAATGTGATCCTAGCGGATGAAGAGTTACTTCCATGTGAAGCAAAACCATTTGGCCAATCAGATAACCTGTTCCTTGGCCTGTAAGGTTTTCAATTGAGTAACTTCGCCATGTTCGTATGTATGCTAGACTCGAAATATTGGATAAATTTACATGCGCCATGAATAACTATTTACGGAGGCTATAACCAACTAACGTCTTTTCTTTGGTAAATTTAACGAGCAGTCTGACCGGACCAGTTTCTTACAGCCGTATCTAATCAGGTAGCTGTACGGTATACATAAAGGCGTTTTCTTTCAGCGACATATGCAAAGGGAGTATTTTGTAAACAATAAAACCATTACTCGAATTGAATTTAAAAACATTAATCTCAATCTCTTTTCAAGCAACAAACGTGACGGCTGCAGACATCACCACAATGAAGAGAGATGTCATTCTAGAGACTACAAGGCAGGTAATTAAAGAAAGTCAGTCAAAATTTGGACATCCCATTAGTATATGTACATTAATAAAGACTGGCAGTTTTTTTATATTTGAGATAAAGGCACTGATTTGATCACTTTACTCAAGAATCAAATATGACGATATAAGGAACATAATGTGATATGTAGTGGAATACGTATAAGAAAACAAGCACTAGTTGCAATTACTTTCAATCAAAACAACATCAACAACAACAACAACAACAACAACAACATAATAATAATAATAATAATAATAATAATAATAATAATAATAATAATAATAACAACAACAACAACAAAGCATGCCTGTAAAATAAATAGGTCCTCAAAAAGTGGATAGCTTATTTTTAGAGTGGAGAGCATATTTTTAAAGCTATAAATGACTTTTATAGACTTTTGTCTTAACTTATTTTGTATCAAACTTCTATCTCTTCCTTCATGAAGCGGTTATATTTATAAGAAGGAATAATCAATGGTTAATACTGGACGTTAGTAATGAAAACCAAGTATCGAACTATATTTAATTCAGGAGAAATGTTGTTTAAGAATAATATTGAATGAAACTATTAAACTACTTTCAGCTTCAAGGCAGTTTAATTCTGGCGGGAGTTATCCAAACTGTAATAGGCATGACGGGATTTGTCGGCGTCATACTTCGTTTCATGGGTCCTGTAACCATAGTTCCGGCAATCTTCTTAATAGGGATCTATCTAATGAAGGCAACGGCAAAATTTGCCAAGGTCAATTGGGGAATCTCATTCATGTGAGATTTATACATACATACATACATACATACATACATACATACATACATACATACATACATACATACATACATACATACATACATACATACATACATACATACATACATACATACATACATACATACATACATACATACATACATAGAGCTGCTTTAGTACAGTTGAAAAGCGTCGGACACGTTATCCAAGGGTCACTGATTTGATACCCGCAAGGACTGGCACGGATCGTTTGCCTGCCTCGATGTATATATTGGAAAGATGCTTAGCTCCGATTTTCTTGATGTGATATAATTGACAATGTGTTGGAGGTGCCGTTGAAACCAAGAAAAAAAAAAGCAAAAAAAAAAAAAAAAAATTAAACCAAAATCAAGATTAAGGTCAACGTCACGGCTCAATAGTTTACATTTAGCATCACACTTTCCCTTCTGTTTTATAACTTTAATTCCAAAGTTAAAGGGACGAAACTTTGAATATTTATAAAACATCCATAGGTGTCACGTACTACTTTGTAGTGTTTTCAGTGTGAAGGACACTGCTAAATGTTTCATACTTTCCATCACTGTAAAGCCATTTTAGATTAAGGAATGAAATTTGGGATAGTTATGCTTAATTTTTAGAACATGTATAAAGTGCCACATTAGGCATCTATTATCAAGGTCAAGGTCATTAATCAATATTTTACGCTTCTGATCACATTTTTTATATTTTAAAGCTATTTTGAAATAAAGCAATGAAACGTTGGTTTGTTTATACCTTATCAATAAAAGGTTTTGCATACCTCTTTGGGGTCATGTCTTCAAAGTCCTGGTCACGGCTCAATATTTTTCATATTGCATAACACTTTCTTTTCTTCTCTTTAACTTTACGCCATTTTGATATCAGAGGATGGGGACTGATATACGTGTATAATGTTAGTAGAAATTCTGTCGCGTACAACATTGGGTGTCTTAATTTTAAGGTCACTCAATATTATGTTTTTAATCTCTCTTTCCCGTCTGCTCCATATTGATAAGCCCATCATAGGTTAAGGAATGAAATTATACAGCATCGTTAGGACAATATACGTACCACTTTGAGTGAGATCTTTCCCATCAGAGTCCCGCTTAATTTTTTACATTTTCATCACACTTTGACTGCCGTTTCATAATTTCAAAGCCATTTGAGATTATGGAATCAAACTTTAATATACTTACTCGTCATTGCAAGGAGGTGTATCTCGTACCATATTGTACCATGACTCGTTATTTAACGTTTTCTGTTACACTGTTTTCTGTTACACTTTTCCTTCTGATCTGTAATTTCAAAAATTTGGGATTAATGCCGGAACTTGACATGCATATACATCATTACTTAAAACTGTGTCATGAATCAAACCGGAAGTCATGTCTTCAGGGTCAGAATCGCAGCACACCGTTTAACCTTTTTCCATCACACTTTGAGATATTGAGATTTATGGATAAAAAAATGGCTTACGTATACATCATTCCTGGAAGGTGTTGTGTATCATTTAGTATATCCCATCTTCTAGGTCAGGTCACGGCTCTATATTTTACTTTTCCCATGACACCTTTCCTTTCCATATTTTAACTTTAGATTTATATGAGATTAAGGGATGCCACTTAGTATAAATATATGCCAGGGTCAAGGTCATATTATATATGGTCTTCAGTGTGTGTGGGGGGGGTGCACAACAACTATTTGTGATAATTTGATGATGCTTAACATACTTATGTATTGTTACTTAACAATGTATTACATTGCACATTTGGATTCTCACGCTTAAAGTCTATGTCTCATTTCAGTATTTGAAAATACAGTTGTCATGTGTGAGCCTGTGTCATGAACCAGTCATGTCTTCAGGGTCAATATCGCAGCACAGTGTTTAACCTTTTCCATCACACTTTGAGATATTGAGATTTATGGATGGAAAAAATGGTTTTCTTATACATCATTCCCGGAAGTTGTTGTGTATCATTGGGTATGTCCCATCTTCTAGGTCAGGTCACGACCCTATATTTTGCTTTTCTCATGACACCTTTCCTTTCCATGTTTTAACTTTAGATTTGTTTGAGATTAAGGGATGCCATATGGTATAAATATATGCCAGGGTCAATGTCACGTGTTAATTAACATATGGTTTTTAGTTATATCTTCCCTTCTGGGTTTTCGGGGTGGGGTTTTACGCAACAAATATTTGTGGTAATTTGATGATGCTTAACCTACTTATGTATTGTCTCTTAAGAATGTATTGCATTACACATTTGGGATATCACGCTTAAGGTTAAGGTCGCATTTCAGTATTTGAAGATACAGTTGTTTCTGCTTTATATTATCTGTTTGAAAAGCAAAGAGGAAGCAAATTTAGGATAATGCTGAAAATGTTATGGATTTGTTTAATGTAGGTACCGAGTTTTGTTCTTCAGACATTCCATAATACCAACGCAGGTCTTCTTTTTGTTTCTCGAATCGTAATATCAAGCTACTCAGATTAAAGTAGATAAAGCATACTTGCAGTGACAAATACACGTTGGTTTCAGTACAAATTGTTTATGGTATACAATCATTATCTTTTTCTTTTGATTTCTCAGACAAATGGGTGCAGTATTGAGAGTGGCACGCTTAGTCTCATGATGTATATGATAATTTGATGCACCAAGGTTTCATATATCTTTTCATCGTAAGTTTGCACAGTAGTTATCGCCCTAAGGGACATTACTCTGTAAAGGTTTACTACAGCCAAGTTTTCCTGATGGCACAATCTCTAATTTATATTTGCATCATAAACGTTGGTTATACGTATATTCTGAATTTTGTTATCGCACTCTGGTTAAATAATCGTCATATATTCCGAGTCTTTTCTGATTTGTATGGTCGGAAAATGAAGTGGAGTGAAAGATTTCGGTATGCTCAAATAAATGAATCCATCATGAAGCGACATTTTTATTTTTATTTCAGGACGTTTGCCATATCGATCATTCTTTCCCTTTATTTGAAAAATTTTAAGCCACCATTCCCAACATGGTCGAAGAAGAAAAAGTTTCATATAACCCGTTATCCGTTCCATCAGGTGTTTGCGGTAGGTTCAGAAAAGGCCTTTCAACTTTCCATCTCTCTTCCTTTTTTCCTCCTCAGGTATTGTCACCGGTTATGATTCATCCTTAAAAAAAAACAATGATGTTTTGTTTTTGTTAAGGTTTAAATAATAATAAATAATAATAAATATTTAATGTATTCTTTATCAGCCTGTGAGATAAATTGATTTATTAAATACCCATATTTACACAACGCATGATAAAGGGCACATTTGCCAATACTGAAACTTTGTATACACGGATACGGATTAAAGTTCTTCGCTATCAGTGACGTCACTAAGCAAAGATCGCGTGAAAGATATAGATGGATGATAAAGTTAAACAACAATAACTGTATAAAATTTTGTCTTTTTATTATGACATACTTGTTTAGGGTATATAATGAACACGTGCGGTAAATTGTGCTAGCATTACGTCTCGTTCGATAGTGGAAGGATATCAGATCACGCTCGAAACTTCGGTCTCACGAGACCCTTTGTCCATCCACTGTCTAACATGACGCGAGATCAAGTTGATGTACTACTAACCAATATTTACACTGATCAAATAATACCTAGGTTTCACAAGCACTTTATCAACAAAAACAAAACTCTTGTTTTCTAATTTATTTTAACTAGATTTTGATTGCCATCTTCATTGGCTGGGTATTCTGCGCCATACTAACGGAAGCGGGCGTGTTTCCTGACAATAAGAACGCCACCTCTTACCTGTCACGAACAGACGCCCGCTCAGACATCATCGCCACCGCCAGCTGGTTTTACTTCCCATATCCAGGTAACAGGGTTCAGATATTTATGGAACAATCACTTTAAACGAACAAGAAAGGGCGTATCCGGATACCAGGATACGACTTATGTCCCTGATACGAAAATTTGAAGAAACGTAGTTCATATTCCTGCTTTAAGATTTGAGACGAGTTACGCTTGCTCTTCTGTGACATTTTATATCTAACGATTTTCGAATGGTGCGGCGTAATCTAACAACTATTCACGTGACTCTAAGATTTTGATTTCCTCAGAAATTTCAGCCATAGAAGATACTGTTTCCTAAAAGGTGAAACATGTTTTCTGTTGAAAATTGGTTCCACCCTTTTGGCAACCATGAACCAAATACAACGGCTTCTCATCCAAATATTTCCTTTTAGGATTGTTTACTTCGCTTTTCAAGCATTTCAATTGGCCTCAAATCAAACAAAAACTGTCCATAAGTCTATTAAGAATATATGATTTACCACCGATGTCATTCCGCGTAGTAACCAATCAGAAGTCATTTTTCATCCGTTTGACTTGGGGAAATGATGCAGCATTTGTTCTTAAGCTCCTTAACTTCAATAGTAAGTGAAATCTGTATACACTACTACTTTTGTTTAGTCTAGGTGTCACATAACAGAATATCAAAATTCATTTACAACCTTTAACCAATTTTCTAGGTTTCGCTTCAGACTAAAATTTTGAGTTCTCACCACAGGAGTCTGCCGTTTTATCAATAAAGCACGACGAAATTTCTGACAACATAAAATCACCTTAACGATATTATAAGTTAACACAAGGAATGCAAGCGTGACCACAACCCTCCGCTTGATTCGACTTTTCTCACGCGTCTTTTATCTCTTCAGAATCGCAAAAAGACTGAAAAACTACACATCGAACGACCATGGCATGAATCCACATCCGGCGAATTAGCCTTTTTTTTTTCGACATTACGGTCACAAACCCTGAAAAGCGCAATTATTACAGGAAGTAACCCATTTCTACCACGGTCTAAATAACGTCATGAAACTAATTTTACAAGATAAAATGTTTAACTTGTTTTTTTTATTTCAGATTGTACCATTTAATAATTTTTGTACAAATTTCCAGAACCGAAATATGTACTTAAAGTTCGGATAGTACAAATAAGGGTTGATGACGTCATCACATTCAAATATTAGAACCTAGTATTAAAAGAGAACAGATTCTGCGCCGTATTCGGAACGATTATTAGACCGTAACGCATATTTATTGCAGGGTAGAAATGGACTTGTTACGTTATTTGTGTTAATTTACAATAGCCTTAAGTTGATTTCATGTTGTCAGAAATTTCGTCGTGCTTTATTGACAAAACTGCAGACTCCTGTGGATCTGATATGAAACTGGGGATAAGGTCCATGTAAAATGCATGCTTCGCCGACAGGAAATAGTAATTCTGACCCGTATTTTAACGTTATGGATATAGCAATATTCCATTTTATCCATTACAGGGCAGTTTGGTCCGATATCATTCAGCGTGAGTGTGTTTGTCGGTTTTATGATTGCGACGTTCACCGCCATCCTAGATTCAATCGGAGATTACTACGCATGCGCGTCAATGTGTAGAGTGCCACCTCCAAAAGCCCATGCAGTGAATAGAGGCATTATTATTGAGGGACTTTGTAGCGCCATTGCAGGGACGCTAGGATGTGGGCATGCTACAACGACGTATGGAGGCAATATTGGAGCCATAGGAATTACAAAGGTAATGGTTCTGAAAAGACAGATAAAAGGAAATATATAAGATAAGACAGATAAGATAAACTCTTAGCAATGCTCTTTTCCAAAAGGAGACAGATTGACAGACAGAAGAGTTCATGCCATCTTAACAAGAGGTTTCATTCATAACTGTGTAGATACGTCTACATTCTTTCGGGAAGCGGAATTAATGTAACGACAGTAAGAAAGGCAGAGCTCTGATTCTCCATGAATGAACTAACTTTATATATATATATATATATATATATATATATATATATATATATATATATACATACAAAAACTTTATATTTAAAATACAAAAAATATGTGTAAAATTACAACTTTCCTTTGGACTTACCAATTTCATACATTTGTATGATTTCTGCATTTTAAAACAATTAAACATTCCAATACATAATAATATAAAATAGAAAAGAACACACAAAAATGTTGAGAAAATATCGAGCCTTCATTGATTTTTTTTCGTCAAAATTATGAACATTAAAAGCACTTATACCCTAAAGAAGTCTACGAACACTGACAATACTTACCTGTAAGAAAGACAGAGCTCTCTGATTCTCAATGAAATAACGTGTGCAAAGCATGTTCTCAATTTATGCGCGATTTTGGACGTATCTTCCAGGCCAAATATGGAAATTCGTCTAGCTATTTTTTGCATTCATTTATCTCGAATCACAACGAGGTTCCTGTCTCCACCACTAATATTCTGTGTTTGCGTACGTCAGAAGACAGACAATATGCTGCAGCAGCTTCTATTTTAAGAAAACACGTGGAATCTCCCTGGTATACTAGGCAAAAGGAAGTTTGCTTGTTCAGCACAACTTTCAACCGGATCTAAAATTTGCTAACTTTAGGATGCAAAAGAAATGCATTTTTCAAGCACAAGGGGTTTGGCAATTTCTCGTAAAAGCACGATCTTTATTAAAATAATATACAATTGTAGTACATAAATAAATAAAATTAATTTCAATATAATTTAATGAAAATTTACTTTTAATATAATTTAGAGAATATTTCAATCCTAAGATATATATATATATATATATATATATATATATATATATATATATATATATATATATATATATATATATATACATATATATATTCCCTCTACTTCTCTCTCCTCACTTTATACTCTTGGAAATATTCTTTTATACCCCCTGTATGAATGAAGAAAACAAAAATAGCTTTATTCTTTTCCACCACTATGATGTATATGTGAATGCTACAAATGGATCGGATACTCTCTAAAATATGCTTTTCCTTTTTAAAAATTACCCTTCCCTTTTCTCTCAGACTTTAAATAGTATACTGTTTTTTAACAAATGGTACAAAAATGTTTACATCTTTGTATTTTCAAAACAGGTAGCAAGCCGACAAGTGTTTCTCGTATGTGGCGTCATTTACATTTTATTCGGCGTCATCGGCAAAATTTCTGCTGTATTTATTTGTATACCATATCCTGTCCTAGGAGGCGCTCTCATCACGATGTACGGGATGTTCACTGGAGTGGTGTTATCTAACCTAAAGGCCGTGGACTTAGATTCAACACGAAATCTCGCAATTATCGGGACATCTATATTTACGGGAATGATGGTTCCCTATTGGGTAGAAACATTTCCGAATGAGCTTGCTTCAGGTAATTTAACCAGAATGCGCTATCGCACCGTCTGCATTAAAGCGAAAATATGCTCTAACCAGATGTGGCATCTTCCCTAACCAAGGTTCTCATATGATAACACTATCTACACCTTGGCCAGCAGATATTTCTGTGCTTCGAGTCTGTGAATATAATTAAGTTAAATCTGCATAATGTTCCTACATGATCAAGACAAAAGGAGCACACAACTTAAATTATTAATAAGCAATTGTCCACTGTTGGTCCGTATTGGTACACATACCTTTCACTCAAAAACACCTATAATGGCTTCACTCTGGTAAGTAGTCATATTTTCGATGTTAAACTTACAAAGTATCCTTTTAAAGTCAATTGCCTTACCACTTCCGGTTGATGTACACTGCTAATGATTAGATGGCATTACATACTAAGGGATGCAACTTATAAAATCATATTGATGTCGCCAGGACAAAGCACTGAAATATATGTTTGATCCGCCAAGGTGTAGACTGGATTATCATATCGGAACCTTGCCTAGCAAAGATTCTGCCGTGGTAACATAAATGTTTCCAGATTTTTTGGTCGAGAAGGCAATCTCCAAATGTGACCAAACACTTTTGTATAATTTGCATTACTACCAAGCGAACAACCTTCGAATCGTACGAGTTTTATTCTGTATTATCGTTATCATCGTATAGTGTGCCTTGAGTGGTTTTTCTTTCTTTTATTTGATTTGTTCTGAACAAAATATTTTAAACACCAGTAAGATGCACAAGATATAGTGTACCAACCTAAAAAGCAAAAAATATATAAACTATTGTGTGTAGTTTTGGTCTAGTTATGTGAATGGCTCACTGAGCTGGACAATACTTGCGATATGGGAACCCAAGAGCTGGACAATACTTGCGATATGGGAACCCAAACCATGTATCATAAGTGCCAGATTAAACTTTGTGGAGGACCCTAGGAAGTCGAAATCTCTGGGACCCCCATCGGAAATTATTTCCAAAAGCGTCAAGATCAAATCAATTCAATATTATTTTGATCCGTTTTCGCGTGGCCTTTAAAAGGTGTGGGGCCCATAGACCGGTGTCTAATCTGCCTATTGGGTAATTCGGCATTATGTATCACGCCATCATACATTGCACGACACAATTTGCGTATATGGCACGTGGATTCTGCCGTGGTAACATAAATGTTTCCAGATTTTTTGGTCGAGAAGGCAATCTCCAAATGTGACCAAACACTTTTGTATAATTTGCATTACTACCAAGCGAACAACCTTCGAATCGTACGAGTTTTATTCTGTATTATCGTTATCATCGTATAGTGTGCCTTGAGTGGTTTTTCTTTCTTTTATTTGATTTGTTCTGAACAAAATATTTTAAACACCAGTAAGATGCACAAGATATAGTGTACCAACCTAAATAGCGAAGAATATATAAACTATTGTGTGTAATTTTGGTCTAGTTATGTGAATGGCTCACTGAGCTGGACAATACTTGCGATATGGGAACCCAAGAGCTGGACAATACTTGCGATATGGGAACCCAAACCATGTATCATAAGTGCCAGATTAAACTTTGTGGAGGACCCTAGGAAGTCGAAATCTCTGGGACCCCCATCGGAAATTATTTCCAAAAGCGTCAAGATCAAATCAATTCAATATTATTTTGATCCGTTTTCGCGTGGCCTTTAAAAGGTGTGGGGCCCATAGACCGGTGTCTAATCTGCCTATTGGGTAATTCGGCATTATGTATCACGCCATCATACATTGCACTACACAATTTGCGTATATGGCACGTGGATTCGTATAATCATGACAATATTTTTCCATACAAATTTTTACAATGGTTTTTCATTCCAACACCGTATTATTTAGCACAGGGGTGCACACACTTTTTCAGCATGCGAGCTACTTATAAAACGACCAAGCCAAAATAATCCACCTACCACAAAAATGCAAACAATATTTAGGCTGACGTCTAATTTTTTTTTAATGCTACGCGATCTACTGACACTACTTTCGCGATCGACCGGTCGATCGTGATCGACGGATTGTGCAACCCTTATTTAACAATTCTAAAGGCAACTACGATCAATCGTCATGTTTGTCAGTATAATCAAATGCTGGTCTCAACAACACGAAAGCTTGTTTTATTTTGGGAGTTGGGGGGTTGGAGGCGACAATGGAACGGCAATTGGCGTACGTCATTTCAATAATCCATAATATGTATTAGACATTTTGTCAAATTTTACTGTAAGTATCGGTCATAGCAGTGACATGTCAGTGGAACGAACATTTGCAGATAAGAAATTAATGGAATCCCCTGCTCGTATAAGTGTATACTTATCGGATACGTTTGTTATGTGAATAATTCAATGTTAAAGTAATTGTGATGGCATTAATATCGTCTAAAACAACAATCGCCAAACATTATTTATCGATAATCGTTTCTAGTATTTATATGAACCAATTCATTGATCATTATATTATTTATCATCTTAAAATAACACATTATCGTACAACATATTTGCGATGTATTAGCCAAACTTCCAACTTTCAAAATCATATCTCTCTGTAATCAGACTTATTTAATCGAACATTTAATGTAAAAATATATTTTGGAATCGATAAGAGTGTACAACTATCGCGTTCGTTTTACAATAAAAGAGGCGTACTCAATAAATCGCTGACATTCTTATAGAAAAATATCCTCTATGTATACAGATATAAGGACTGCTTTGAGATCCTGTCACGCACTTTTTTTTGGTCGGGTCGACGGATGGGTGGATGGGCGGGTAAGAGACTGTCAGTATCAATCGTGTTATACGAAGGTGTTGGGGAATTAACATTGACATATACTTAAGTAAAGTACAGGAACTAGTATCAAAAGTTATAGAAGTTCAGCTGTAAGCTTTTTAGGTGTCGCTCTATAGTTTCGTATTTTGCATAGGGTTGAAAAGAATTTCCCCGGGTTTCCTCACTGTTTATATTTGCTGTTGAAATAAGACCTTGTATCTCTTAGGTATTGTTCAAAGAACCTTTAATTTTCTTTATTTTCGTGTATGATAGAGTACATAACTTAGGCCTTACTCCAGATATGCACCTTTAAAAACACTGCTAACTCCACTTGGTCATTTTCACTTCCTGAACTTCAGAAGTAAATTGTAAAAAAAGAGCTGATATTTTTTTAAAATACATTTTATGTATTTGGAAATTTATTCCTTGCTCTTTGTAAAGCTGGTATTGTCTAGTCTGGCAAAATTCATTATCTCTATTTTAATAGTTGCTACAGATAGTGTACTTTAGTTTAATTGAGACTGATCTTTGGAGTATAAGGGAACAGTCATTTTAGTTAGCAGTGTGCTAAGATCATGTAAATTTCCACACTTGCAATATCCAAAGACATGTCAGCAAAGTAACATAAATGTATGCCAACATTCTTTCCACTGTGCATGTTTAAAATGCAAACAACTTTACCTTACATGCATCACTCTCTCAAAAGTACATAATATCTGGTGAGGCCCCCTTATAATTTACTCCAGTACTTCACCCAACATGGCACAATTGGTTGACGTCTCACTGAACTTAGAGATAAATTTAAGAATAATGCTATATAATATTTTCTCCTTTTCATGACACAAAAGTCATTAGCTTAAGACTGGTACTATAGCTATGATGCCAAAGTCAAGATTTGCTAAACTTACCCAAATCATACACCGACGACCTGCCATTGACGCTGATAGAAAAGATCCATTCTGTCAAGCAAAGTTCTCCCGAGTATAGAAATATAATTTGAATTAATAGAATATATATTTTAATATGTTCGGCCTCCAAGTAACACCCACCCACCCCGCAAACAGGTCATTTTGTGAGTTGTGAGATATTCCTACAGCGGGATGGGTGAATGGAGTATCGACACTATAATTTGAAGAATGCTGTTTTTGTTGAGAAATTTTCTATACAAGTTTAGTTCTTTAGTAGCACAGTAGCAGTAATAAAGGAAAATATATTTTACCATTCTATAAATAGCCTACATTTTATTTGAACACACACACATACATACACACACACATATCTCTGTGTGTGTGTGTGTGCAAAAAGAATCACTACGTTCCTGAACACGGATGCCTTTTTCAACTTTCGAATTAAAAGCCACCATAGCCGATGCTTGCATCAAATGTCTTAAAAATGGGGTTTTGTCACCTCAGTAAAATCTAGGGTCAAAACCCTCCAACCCTCCTGAATTTGACATCGCTGCACGCGCCCATGTACGTACCATGAGTGACCCTCTCGAACAAGCACGGGATTGGGCAACTTTATGAATAGGGATATTTGGACACGCCTTGAATACAATCACAGATGTACATGTGTGCGAAAATCCTCAGCGAGAAAAGCCATGTGGAATTTGCAGGGCCGGCAAGAGTTGGGGGCAACCGGGGATATACCCTTAGGTTACGAGCTCTTAAGGGAGATCGGACCGAACAACGCCTTTTAATTTTATTAAAGAAAATTTTGTTTGAACAACAACTAGGAGAGGTCAGGGTGTTTCATACCCCAAGACCCGTAATCTCTCAATCTCTCTCTCTCTCTCTCTCTCTCTCTCTCTCTCTCTCTCTCTCTCTCTCTCTCTCTCTCTCTCTCTCTCTCTCTCTCTCTCTCTCTCTCTCTCTCTCTCTCTGGGAATGCGAAATTGATTTTGGGCTTGTGAATGGAAAACTTTTATGACAATCTCAAATTCTCATTATCATACTACTCAGCCTGACCTTGATGTTTGCAAACAATGCCATTTTATAATTTTCTTCGGCCAAAACGTTTTCACTGTTTTCCAAGTATGAATTGCGTTCACATCCTTCTGGACAAGCGTTTTATTTTTTTTTACTGATGCAAAAGTCTTTAAAAATAAATTCCATAATCCATGGTCGATGTGTGTAAGTCTATTTGTGTTGTGTGTTCTTTGTCATATTAGTTTCAGAACTACGTTTTTTTTTCTCTAATTTTGTGAGCAATGAAATCACACTTTTACTTATTAAAACTTTTTAACTGTCCATATTTATCAGCACAAAGCTCTCAGCAGTACATCTGTAAGCATTCTTATTAACCTTAGGTAACAAAGATGGCGACGAAATACTGAAAATTCTTCTCGGAAATCCCATCCTTTTTGGTGGTGTGCTGGCCTGTTTCCTCGACAACACCATACCAGGTAAGCTTCTTTCCAACAAGTAAATGTCATAACAAAATGTATGCTTCAAGAATCATATATTTTCAAACAGTCACTTGATTTTGAGAAGAAAAAAAAAAAACAACAAGAAACTAACGGCACAGAGAAGTATGCCTGAAATTTTCTGGAAACGGTTATATGCCATTTTATATGCTACATGGTAATGAAAATTCATTTATAAAATTTCACTTACGAAAACATTATCGATTAGGATTGGCTGATGTTTTACAGGATACCAACAAAGGAATTGCTGGTATTTTACGGAGTAAAAAAAATGGAATGACTGGTGTTTTGCTAAGTAACAAGAAAGTAATAACTGGTGTTTTACTTATTATCAAGAAAAGGAATGGTTAGTGTTTTACGGATTATCAGCCAATGAATGACTGGTGTTCAACTAAGTATCAACAAAGGAATTGATAGTATTTTACCGAGTATCAACAAAGGAATGAATGGTGTTTTACTGAGTATCAACAAAAAATTGCTGGTGTTTTACTGATTATCAACAAAGGAATGGCTGGTGTTTTCCTGATTATCAACTAAGGAATGGCTGGTGATTTTAGGAGTAAAAATAATGGGATGGCAATGTTTTACTGATTATCAACAAAAGAATTGCTGATGTTTTACGAAGTATCAACAAAGAAATGACCTGTTTTTTACGGAGTATCAACAACAAAATGGCTGGTGTTTCACATAATATCAACAGAAAATGTGTTGTTTTACGGAATGCCCAAAAGGAAAAATGTGTTATAGGAATTAGAGGAAAGTACCTTGCTAAGAGACATCAACTGATATATTCTTTTTCTTTTTCTCACCATGGCAGGATTCGAAACTACACTCATCTGGTCGCGATTCCGGCAAAATAATTGAAACGAGGAGTCAAAGAAAGATATGTATATATAGCGATGAAACATCAAGAGAAACTTTATGTAAGAGTTATTCCCAATTGAAAAGAACATTATGGCAGCTACTAGACACATTTTTAACGGCAAGAACTTTATTTTTTCCCTCTAACTTACTTTTTATTGTATGAGATCCACTGACATGTTTTTAAACAAATTTAGATGAACTCTAATACATGAGCTTTTAATGAATAATCAAAATGATTTTTGTATTAGTTTCATGCAACACAAAATTATTATTGCATATTCTCGGCATGTATATTAATATACTCATTTCTAATAATGCATTCACAGTGGTAGAATTACGATGATATGGGCAATTGCAATTGTATATCATGTCTGATAATGCCACTAACCGACAAATTTATGTATATTCTTCCTTCATGAGCGTCCGCGAGGTGGGCACAATGGACTGGTGCACAGCTCTGCTATTTATCATATACCCTAGCTACCCATAATGCTTATATCCTGCAGATAACATGTATTTCGTACTACATCAGATCCAGGTTTTGCCCACGGATGAACATAATCCATTTTACTACAGTGATAAGTTTTCAAAGGCATTTGCATCAGTGGAAAATATAGCGTGGATGGGTGGATGGGATAAGGATGGTAATAAATACTTATTTATGCAATGCAATTTTTGGAGAATATTTATTTAAAAAATGAAAAATAATCTACTAAAACGCCAAACACATGTTTTTTCTAAAAATATTTTTACAACATGCCCCTAGGACTAAAGATCAATGAAACGAATTTAGAAACATTACAGTTACACATTCATTAAGTCAAAATATCATTAATGCCTGACAAAATTATAAAAAAGAAACAGTATGGCTGCGCTGCTGTTGACGTCATGCATAAAGGACATACATACATACATACATACATACATACATACATACATACATACATACATACATACATACATACATACATACATACATACATACATATATATACATACATACATACATACATACATACATACATACATACATACATACATACATACATACATACATACATACATACATACATACATACATACATACATACATACATACATACATATATATACATATATATAGTCGCAGTCCTTGCACATTTCAAGAGAATATCACGCATACTGAAGCTACTATCATCATCGTTATTATTATTATTATTATTATTATTATTATTATTATTATTATTATTATTATTATTATTATTATTATTATTACCAGGAACGAAAGAAGAGCGTGGTATTACCACATGGCAGAATGCCGAAAACTCTGAGATGGGGTACGTTGAGGGATACGACATATACGATCCCATAATTCCAAAGAGGTTCCTTAAATCACGTGTCATGAAGTACCTTCCTTTTATGCCTAATCCCGAAGAGGAGCTGCTGCCACTTACATTGTCTGGAGAGTGACGTTTAATAATTGGGAGATAATTATGGCAACACTGGAGTGTTTTATGTAGAATTTTCTTACCTAATACTTTCATAAATAAATTACAACTCGGAAAATTTTACCGTATCCATGTAGCCGTAGTTTCTAAACAAAAAAGAATCAAATTAGATAATGGTCCAGCTATGATTATTTTTCTCTGCCTGCTGTTGTAAGCATTGATCTTTCTACAAACACCGTCCTCTGCTACACAACTGATTTTATTAAATTGTTTCTGACAACTCGATCCAACACACATGGAAACTGCAGAGGAATCAAAATGTAAAATTCGCCAATAATCCGAAACATTCAGAGAGAGAGAGAGAGAGAGAGAGAGAGAGAGAGAGAGAGAGAGAGAGAGAGAGAGAGAGAGAGAGAGAGAGAGAGAGAGAGAGAGAGAGAGATGATTATGAGAAGATGATGATTATAATGCTGGTGAGTGAAAAACAATGCAGGCAAACTGTATACAGTAGGGTATAATTTCTTCTACAAGGAAGCATCCTGGCACAAATGGTTATTCGTCATATTACTCAAGATAATAGATAATAAATATCGCACATGAGTAAACACACACACACACACACAGATATTTTAGCCATTGAATTACTTTAAAATTTTGCATTTCAATAAGTCATTAATTAGGTTTCGTCACAGCTTGGTACTTTAAAAATCATTAATCTGATATTTTAGGGAATATAATAGTCAAATCTCACTACCCACATTTCTAACTAACTGCATCCATACCTACATATAAAAATACATACAGACAAACAAACCCAATATTGAAAATTGTATATTTCTTGTTCCTTTCCATATTATCGCCTACTGACGTTTTAGATTTTAGTGATCTTAATCTGTCAATAGACTGTAGAAAAAATGTGAGAAGCTTAAATTGCCGAATTAAAAGGGGCATAACTTGATTTAAGTTATTGATTTAATTTTAATTGTCTCCCTTTGACCATCTTTTTATTTTAGGAGATATCTTTCTTTGATTAACTGACACATAGAAAGAAGACCTTATTATACCACAAGTCAAGCAATTGTAACTGTTTTGATGTGAATTGCTTTTCTTCTCAGCTGAAAGCATGTAAAATTGGTATTTATATTTCTTCGGTCACATTGACCAAATATTTGGTTACATCGTTGTAATTGAACGTTTTTCCAGGGAATGACTGGTAAGACCCTATTGTTTGTTTGTTATGAGTGTGTTCCAATCATTGCTAACAAATATAGGATAATCTTGATTTATGTGACATTGAACCTGATAAATCCGATAACATTTAATTGTACAGAAATAAAGGAAATATAGAAAGAAATCACTTAGTGCATTCACGTAAATAGCTTGCTTACGTTATTTTTCGTAGAATAGAATTATTCAGTTCTAACCTTATAAATTTTCTTTTTATGGAATTAATATCTATATTACATTAATGACTATGTTTGTTAAATTATGATGATTGATCAATTCTAGCTTTAATGTAAAGGATGTAATGCTTTGCATTTAGAATCAGATTACCCAACTGTATACAGTTTTACAATCATCATCATCTCTCTCTCTCTCTCTCTCTCTCTCTCTCTCTCTCTCTCTCTCTCTCTCTCTCTCTCTCTCTCTCTCTCTCTCTCTGAAAGGAGGCAGTTCAACGGCATTCTGTCAACGAACGGTCAAAGAGAGACAACTTAAAATAGCAGAGTTGTGTCCCATGCATTACTTTTAACAGTGCTATTAACTTATAACCGTCCTGTAATTATTATCTATTGATTATATCTGAAGAAATATTTTAGACATTGAATTGCATCAGAAATTTGCATTTGAATACTTCAATAAAAATATTTCTGGTATAGGCTTGGTGCTTGGAAATGCATATATCGCAAATTGGATGACATATAATTGTCAAATTTGACTACCCACATTCCTAACTACCTGCATCTATACCTACATATAAAACTTCGCACATGCAGACAAACAATCCCGACATTGAAAATTGTATATGTCTTATTCCTTTCCAAATAATCGCTTACTGATGTATTATATTCTAATGATCTTAATCTGTCAACAGACTGTAGGAATAAAGTGGGGAGCTTAAATTGCTGAAATTAAAAGGGGCATAACTTGCTTTAAGTTATTGATCTAATTTTAATTGTCTCTCTTTGACCATTTTTTTATTTTATTTTAGGAGATATCAGGACAAGTCAAGCAATTGTAACTGTTTTGATGTGAATTGCTGTTCTCAGCTGAAAGCATGTAAAATTGGTAATAATATTTCTTCGGTCACATTGACCAAATATTTGGTTACATCGTTGAAATTGAACTTTTCTCCAGGGAATGACTGGTAAGAGCCTATTGTTTGTTTGTTATGAGTGTGTTCCAGTCATTGCTAACAAATATAGGATTATCTTGATTTATGTGACCTTGAACCTGATAAACCCGATAACATTTAATTGTACAGAAATAAAGGAAATATAGAAGGAAATCACATAGTGTAATGACGTAAATAGCTTGCTTACGTTATTTTTCGTATAAATGAATTATTCAGTTCTAACCTTATAAATTTTCTTTTTATGGAATCAATTTCTATATTACATTAATGACTGTATGTTTGTTAAATTATGGTGATTGATCAATTCTAGTTTTAATTTAAAGGATGTAATGCTTTACATTTAGAATCAGATTACCCTACTGTATACAGTTTGCCTCCAACCTTTTTCACTCACCAGCATTATAATCATCATCATCATCGTTCTCTCTCTCTCTCTCTCTCTCTGTCAACGCACGGTCAAAGAGAGACAACTTAAAATAGCAGATTTATCTCCCATGCATTATTTTTAACAGTGATATTAACTACTAACCGTCCTGTAATTATTATATATTGAATATATCTGAAGAAATATTAAGGCATTAAATTACATTAGAAATCTGCATTTAAATACTTCAATAAAACTTTATTCTGGTAGAGGGTTGGTGCTTGGAATTACATATATTTGATATTTGATGGCATATAATACTCAAATTTGCCTACCCACATTCCTAACTACCTACACCTATACCAACATATAAATCTTCGTACATGCAGACAAACAATCCCAACATTGAAAATTGTATATGTCTTATTCCTTTCCAAATTATCGCTTACTGATGTATTATATTTTAATGATCTTAATCTGTCAACTGACTGTAGGAATACAGTGGGGAGCTTAAATTGCCGAAAAAAAAGGGGCATAACTTGATTTAATATATTGATTTGTTTTGAATTGTCTCTCTTTAACCATCTGTTTTATTTTAGGAGATGTCTTTCTCTGCTTAACTGACAGATAGAAGACCTTATTATACGACAAGTCAAGCAATTGTAATCGTTTTTATGTGAATTGCTGTTCTCTCCAGCTGAAAGCCTATAAAATTGTTATTTATTTATTTATTCGGTCACATTCACCAAATATTTGGATACATCGTTGGAATTGAACTTTTCTGCAGGGAATTACTGGAAATAGCCTATTGTTTGTTATGAGCGTGTTCCAGTCAATTTTTTTTAAAAAAATATAGGATAATCTTAATTTATGTGACCTTGAACCTGATAAAATTTAAATGTACAGAAATATAAAAGGAAATCACTTAGTGCAGTGATGTTGTTGTTGTTGGGCTTAACGCCATTTTTGAGCACACGATAGGCTATTCATGGCGGCCAGAACCACCGACCCAAGAGAAGCTACTGGCAAGCTTTCTCAAATATCTACATTAGCCGAATCCTATACTCGAACACACGCAGACAGATGTGAGATGGCAGTGATCCGTAACTGACAGCGCTTTAGACAACTTGGCCACTCAGGGCCCCTTTAGTGCAATGACGTAAATAGCTTGCTTACGTTATTTTTCGTAGAATAGAATTATTGAGTTCTAATATTATAACCTTTATTTTTATGGAATTAATTTCTTTATTACATTAATGACTCTATGTTTGTTAATTATGGTGATCGATCAATTCTAGTTTTAATTAAAAAGGATGTAATGCTTTGCATTTAGAATCAAATTATCCTACTGTATACAGTTTGCCTCCAACCTTTTTCACTCACTATCATTATAATCATCATCTTCTCATGGTCATATATCTCTCTCTCTCTCTCTCTCTCTCTCTCTCTCTCTCTCTCTCTCTCTCTCTCTCTCTCTCTCTCTCTCAGAGGAGGCAGTTCAACGGCATTCTGTCAACGCACGGTCAAAGAGAGACAACCTAAAATAGCAGAGTTGTCTCCCATGCATTATTTTTAACAGTGATATTAACTACTAACCGTCCTGTAATTATTATCTATTGAATATATCTGAAGAAATATTTTAGACATTGAATTACATCAGAAATTTTTATTTAAATACTTCAATAAAACTTTTTCTGGTAGAGGCTTGGTGCTTGGAATTGCATATATCTGATATTTGATGGCATATAATAATCAAATTTGACTACCCACATTCCTAACTACCTGCATCCATACCAACATATAAAACTTCGTACATGCAGACAAACAATCCCGACATTGAAAATTGTATATGTCTTATTCTTTACCAAATTATCGCTTACTGACGTATTATATTTTAATGATCTTAATCTGTCAACTGACTGTAGGAATAAAGTGGGGAGCTTAAATTGCCGAAATAAAAAGGGGCATAACTTGATTTAATATATTGATTTGTTTTGAATTGTCTCTCTTTGACCATCTTTTTTATTTTAGGAGATATCTTGCTTAACTGACAAATAGAAGACCTTATTATACGACAAGTAATGTAATTGTAATTGTTTTTATGTGAATTGCTGTTCTCTTCAGCTGAAAGCCTATAAAATTGGTATTTATATTTATTCGGTCACATTCACCAAATATTTGGTTGCATCGTTGAAATTGAACTTTCCTGCAGGGAATTACTGGTAAGAGCCTATTGTTTGTTATGAGCGTGTTCCAGTCAATTTTTAAAAAAAATATAGGATAATCTTTATTTATGTGACCTTGAACCTGATAAAATTTAATTGTACAGAAATAAAGGAAATATAAAAGGAAATCACTTAGTGCAATGATGTTGTTGTTGTTGGGCTTAACGCCATTTTTGAGCACACGATAGGCTATTCATGGCGGTCAGAACCACCGACCCACGAGAAGCTACTGGCAAGCTTTCTCAAATATCTACATTAGCCGAATCCTAGACTCGAACACACGCAGACAGATGTGAGATGGCAGTGATCCGTAACTGACAGCGCTTTAGACAACTTGGCCACTCAGGGCCTCTTTAGTGCAATGACGTAAATAGCTTGCTTACGTTATTTTTCGTAGAATAGAATTATTGAGTTCTAATATTATAACTTTTATTTTTATGGAATTAATTTCTTTATTACATTAATGACTATGTTTGTTAATTATGGTGATCGATCAATTCCAGTTTTAATTTAAAGGATGTAATGCTTTGCATTTAGAATCAAATTATCCTACTGTATACAGTTTGACTCCAACCTTTTTCACTCACTATCATTATGATAATCATCCTCTCTCTCTCTCTCTCTCTCTCTCTCTCTCTCTCTCTCTCTCTCTCTCTCTCTCTCTCTCTCTCTGTTAAACGGCATTCTGTCAACGAACGGTCAAAGAGAGACAACCTAAAATAGTAGAGTTGTCTCCCATGCATTATTTTTTTAACAGTGATATTAACTACTAACCGTCCTGTAATTATTATCTATTGAATATATCTGAAGAAATATTTTAGACATTGAATTACATCAGAAATTTTCATTTAAATACTTCAATAAAACTTTTTCTGTTAAAGGCTTGGTGCTTGGAATTGCATATATCTGATATTTGATGGCATATAATAATCAAATTTGACTACCCACATTCCTAACTACCTGCATCCATACCAACATATAAAACTTCGTACATGCAGACAAACAATCCCGACATTGAAAATTGTATATGTCTTATTCTTATCCAAATTATCGCTTACTGATGTATTATATTTTAATGATCTTAATTTGTCAACTGACTGTAGGAATACAGTGGGGAGCTTAAATTGCCAAAATAAAAAGGGGCATAACTTGATTTAATATATTGATTTATTTTGAATTGTCTCTCTTTGACCATCTTTTTTATTTTAGGAGATATCTTTCTTTGCTTAACTGACAAATAGAAGACCTTATTATACGACAAGTCAAGCAATTGTGATTGTTTTTATGTGAATTGCTGTTCTCTTCAGCTGAAAGCCTATAAAATTGGTATTTATATTTATTCGGTCACATTCACCAAATATTTGGTTACATCGTTGAAATTGAACTTTTCTCCATGGAATGACTGGTAAGAGCCTATTGCTTGTTTATTATGAGCGTGTTCCAGTCAATTTAAAAAAATATATATATCATAATCTTGATTTATGTGACCTTGATGCTGATAAACCCTATAAAATTTAATTGTACAGAAAAATAATTTGAAGAAAGTCACTTAGTGGAATCACGTAAATAGCTTGCTTACGTTATTTTTCGTAGAATAGAATTATTCATTTCTAACATTATAAATTTTCTTTTTATGGACTTGATTTCTATATTACATTAATGACTGTATGTTTGTTAAATTATGGTGATTGATCAATTCTAGTTTTAATTTAAAGGATGTAATGCTTTGCATTTAGAATTATATTATCCTACTCACAGGAGTCTGCAGTTTTATCAATAAAGCACGACGAATTTTTTGACTACATGAAATCACCGTAACGGTATTATACAATATATGGTATTATACAATATTTTATTCTATACTACCGTTACGGTGATTTCATGTAGTCAAAAATTTCGTCGTGCTTTATTGATAAAACTGCAGACTCCTGTGATCCTACTTTATACAGTTTGCCTACAATCTTTTTCACTCACTAGCATTATAATCATCTCTCTCTCTCTCTCTCTCTCTCTCTCTCTCTCTCTCTCTCTCTCTCTCTCTCTCTCTCTCTCTCTCTCTCTCTGAGAGGAGGCAGTTCAACGGCATTCTGTGAACGAACGGTCAAAGAAAGACAACTTAAAACAGCAGATTTATCTCCCATGCATTATTTTTAACAGTGATATTAACTACTAACCGTCCTGTAATTATTATATATTGAATATAGCTGAAGAAATATTTTAGACATTGAATTACATCAGAAATTTGCATTTAAATACATCAATGAAACAATTTCTGGTAGAGGCTTGGTACTTGGAATTGCATATATTTGTTATTTGAATGCATATAATAATCAAATTTGACTACCCACATTCCTAACTACCTGCATCTATACCTACATATAAGTCTTCGTACATGCAGACAAACAATCCCGACATTGAAAATTGTATATGTCTTATTCTTTTCCAAATTATCGCTTACTGACGTATTATATTTTAATGATCTTAATCTGTCAACTGACTGTAGGAATAAAGTGGGGAGCTTAAATTGCCGAAAGAAAAAGGGGCATAACTTGATTTAATATATCGATTTATTTTGAATTGTCTCTCTTTGACCATCTTTTTTGTCTTAGGAGATGTCTTTCTTTGCTTAGCTGACTAATAGAAGACCTTTTTATACGACAAGTAATGCAATTGTAATTGTTTTTATGTGAATTGCTGTTCTCTTTTGCTGATAGCCCATAAAATTGGTATTTTTATTTATTCGGTCACATTAACCAATTATTTGGTTACATCGTTGAAATTGAACCTTCCTCCAGGGAATGACTGGTAAGAGCCTATTGTTTGTTTGTTATGAGCGTGTTCCAGTCAACAAAAAAAATAAATAGGATAATCTTGATTTATGTGACCTTGAACCTGATAAACCCGATAACATTTAATTGTACAGAAATAAAGGAAATATAGAAGGAAATCACTTAGGGCAATGTTGTAAATAGCATGCTCGCGTGTTTTGTTTTTTTTTTGTTTTATATTTTTTTTTTTGTGGAATAGATTTATTCAGTTCTTACATATATAAATTTTCTTTTTATGGTATTAATTTCTATATTAGAGTAATCACTCTATATTTGTTAAATTATCATGCTTGATCAATTCTAGTTTTAATTTAAAGGATGTAATAATTTGCATTTAGGGTCAGATTATCAAACTTTTTCTGACATGGATTACCACATGAGAGAGAGAGAGAGAGAGAGAGAGAGAGAGAGAGAGAGAGAGAGAGAGAGAGAGAGAGAGAGAGAGAGAGAGAGAGAGAGAGAGAGCTTTTATGACAATCTCAAATCTCATTATCATACTACTCAAACTGACATTGATGTTTGCAAACAATGCCATTTTGTAATTTTCTTCGTACAAAACGTTTTCACTGTTTTCCAAGTATGAATTGCGTTCACATCCTTCTGGACAATAGTTTTAATTTTTTACCTGATGCAAAAGTCTTCAAAAATAAAATCCATAATATATGGTCGCTGTGTATAGGTCTATTTGTGTTGTGTGTTCTTTGTGTGTTTTCTGCTTGCTGTTGTAAGCATTGGTCTTTCTACAAACACCGTCCTCTGCTACACAACTGATTTTATTAAATTGTTCTGACAACTCGATCCAACACACATGGAAACTGCAGAGGAATCAAAATGTAAAATTCTCCAATAATCCGAAACATTCAGAAAAACTGATATTTTGTCACGTGTAACATCCTGTTTTAGCAATGGAAAAACTTAATACCGTTCTATGGTGCTGAGCGAAGAATTGAACTAAAACAATTTATTAATTTATATGTCAATTTGAAGTGCATTAGACGTGCAATTTTTACAGTTTTATCATCTAAATAATTCGCGTTTCTATGCAAAGGTTATAATTACATGTATCTTGTTACACTGGGAATATGAATTATCACGAATACCGTTTCTTGTCTGCTGTACAGAAACCCATCTCCGCTATAACCTTGAAAATAAATTAAGCACATATCAAATAAAGCGTAAAATACTAAAATATAGACAAGAATGGCTGTACATTAAATAGATTAAAGTTCTGAACAACAAACGAAGAACACAATGATGACAGTAGTGGAACAAAGCAAACGAAATAGATGATGACCAAAACTGACTAAAATCAAATTAAATAAAATAACATTAAGTAAAATAAACACAGTTGAAATATGGCAAACAAATGTCAAATGAAAATTAAAAAGGCAGATTTTATCAAATACAAATGTTAAATGAAACAAACAACATAACGAATGACACAATCTAAAGTAAAAAAAAAATATAACATATTTAAATTGAAAGCTAAGTGAAGCCTATTAGTCCAATATAAAATGAAACAAAAAAGAAATCTTCGAAAACTATATTGTAAAACACAAACACGCACATATCATCATCATCATCATCATCATCATCATCATCATCATCATCATCATCATCATCATCATCATCTATGCGCAATCACAGGTGTCAAATAAGTCAAACGATGATAAAATAATAAAATTTATCAAGTTTTTAAAGTATGCAAATTATAGCCAATAATCCATTGGTACCCAAAACAAAATATTGTAAACAGTGTGTTCAGATGATGACCGCAGGTTTAAAGCCCTTCAAACACACGTCTACCCTTAAACAAATACACAATAAAAGACAAGGTTTGTAAATGGAGAAATTTACATTTCGTACCTTGGCCTCAAGTAGGTAATTTTATCTCGCGATTCAATGCTAAAGGTGTCATTTTAGAGTTAACATTTCTTTTTATCGGACTATGTAGATCACAGCCAAAAAAGTATGGAAGCGAATGATGAACCAGTCTACGGACACACACAATAACATTTTTCTGAAAACAATCGACCAATCCAACATATCGTTTTCATAGTTTCCTCTTGGACAGATCATTCAAAGGATCTCAGAGTGAATTTTCGGTCCTACCACACACACATTGTTATTATTATTTATTACTACTACTACTACTACTACTACTACTACTACTACTACTACTACTACTACTACTGCTGCTGCTTGGCAAGAAGTCATTATTATTGCGGTTTTTGGGAATTAGAGACCAGTAGACATTTCGGGAACTATGTAATTTTTTTTCCACTCAAGAAATATAGATAACTTTAAAATAAAAAAAAAATATTTTAAGTTACTCCACAGATTTTCGCCAACTTATGCAAGAAACAGAACATTATGTTCGATTACAAAGTACATAATGTCGGACATTTAGCTATGTGGGCGAAATTTATCAGGGTTCAAGACTTAATAATCATCCGGTTGTTTTGTAGAATCTGTAATCGTCTCGTGAATAGGCACCCTTGAGTTGTTCCCCTTTCACAGTATGAGGTTATTGTAGTCCGACTTTTTCTGACCTTGCTTAACCCTTCTGATATTTTTATCTTAATGTTGGGGTGTGAGATCGAAAAGTTGGAATATCGCCAAAACCGCGCGGCATCAGATTAGCAAAGCCAATTACTAATGGTCCTAACAAACTGAAAAGGGCCTTTAAATCGAGTTCATTTGCATGAAAATAGGTACGAAGATGATACACAGAAATAACAAATAAAATATTCTTTGTCTTTAATTCACTGAGAGACGAGGCGAAACTACATCGTTGACTAAATTTGACCAAGTACTCTCCATTATGCGTTGCCTGTCACACGATTATCCTAATCTCGCGGTCTTCATATCCATGACGTCAGAGGTGCCATATTCACGTGATATCAACACCCACCCTCCCCCTTTCCAAGGTTGTTGAAAAGAAAACTCGAAAATATTATATTAAAGCTACCAATATATATATATATATATATATATATATATATATATATATATATATATATATATATATATATATATATATATGTATGTATGTATGTATGTATGTATGTATGTATGTATGTATGTATGTATGTGTGTGTGTGTGTGTGTGTGTGTGTGTGTGTGTGTGTGTGTGTGTGTGTGTGTGTGTGTGTGAAATTACATCATTTTCAACATATTTATTCTCAAACAACAACTAAAATCCTTAGCAGCAGCCGGAAAAAAAAGCAAAGCTCATTACGCAGTGATCACATATCAATGAGGATTTTGCTTATCACTTGACTCTTGATCCGAAGGTCACAATAATTTATTTCGTTTGTTTATCAACGTCTTTATAGTTACAAATCTGCTTCAAGTAATATAATGGCCCACATAACACCTTTAATAATCCTTACAGCAAATACATCATATACCACAGTCATGGTCATATCTTCATGGTCAAGGTCACTACTAATTTTGTTTTTATAAACTGTCCTAAAACTCGTGCCTATTGAAAAAAGAGTGATGAAGCATGGTTACCTTCAATGTCAGTACTGTATATAGCCGTGACACAAGTTTTAAAAGAAAGTTCGTACTAGTCCAATTTAACTCGTCATAATTTTTGAAATGATTTCAACAAAGTGACCATAATCGCGCTTAGATATAACACCTCTCCGATCGGACCAAAAGTAAGAAAATAGCGCATATTTCTCTCCATCTGGATACAGATCTAACGTATAAAAACGTGTGATACCCAAAAGAAAAGGAAAACTTTTGTACACTTAAATCACTTAAATATTGCACAGAGAACGTGAATATTGATGCCAATTCTAGACCTAGGTGTGAAACTGCAACCGAAAAATTATAGATATTACACACACACACACACACACACACACACACACACACACACACATAACTTGCAAAGTGAAAATTTAAAAGAAGCTTGCAGTAATGTGTATTAAATCTCAGCTAGTCACATATGTCCAATCACAAATGCAAAAGAATAAAATGTTCCAAATAAATAATACTGAAAAATGTTTTTAATTCCCTAAAAGTCTACAAGCCAAAGCAACATCTATTACTTTGTGTACATTTACATAAGTGATCCCGGATATTTGATTCTATACCGAATATTTTATTCTTATAGTAATAATTAAAGGACACTAAGAAGATTTAGAAAAAGTTTGAAAAGAAAATGTGTCATTGCAAAGACAAATTCTGCTAGTGCATAGTTTTATTTTTCTAGTCTTCTTGGTTTAGACTGATTGGTTCGCTTGGTTTTAATGTTCTAAGGCGGCGGATCCAGTAAGATTCCTTTTCCTTCCTGGTTTCGGAACTCCAATTCAGTTCTAATTAAATTCTAGTGGTGTTTAAATTATGATCAAGCGCTGCGTCGTCGATGTGCATGTAGTGTTAAATGTGTTAATGTACCTGTGCCCTGAAGTGTGATGATGTGCCAACAGTTCTCCAATTAATCACAATAATATAATCAAAGATGTATTTGTAGGAATTCACTATAATTCAAGACTAATGTTTCTGTCCAAGAACATCACCCAAGTGCACTTTGTATGTCCAGCGAACAAATACTAATACTTTAAAGAAATTAAAGAAATAAATTCACCTAAAATAGAATCTAATCACAACAATACAAACAATTCTTCATCAAGATATTTCATCAAGAATGAATAACTTCTCAAGGAAACAAGTATATATATATATATATATATATATATATATATATATATATATATATATACAGATATATCTATATATAGATATATCTATAGCTACATCGCTATATACACACACACACACACACACACACACACACACACACACACAAGAAGAGCCATGATGTTGGACAAAAGTTATTTCTAGGTCAATCTAATTAGACAAGGTCAGTTACTATAATTATAATAATGGACTTGGTAAACATAATGACCTTGACTCAGAATTAGACAATCATCCTAATATGTAACCTCCACACACAGAGAAATATTAATGTTTCAAAATAAAAACAACATCACTGTCTCTAGTCAGGTACAACATGATCTTGATTTCGGACAAGGTCATGTCTACTAGACAATTATCCATAGCATATAATGAATATTTAAAAAAAAAAAAATAAATAAACAATGCAAATTAAATATACAGAACTCTGTAGAGCATTGTCCTTCTCATTTTGATGTATTTGAGGAGTTATATTTAAGTATTACGTACTGAATTAAAGATAATTGATTATACTTTAAAATATAATCATTTAAGAATTGATTTAAAGATGTGTGTTTATTCCTTATACTGCGAGTAATTATGATGGAGTTTTCTCTATGATTTCGGTGACAGTGCAGTGAGTAACGAGCTGATCAGGAAGCGAAATATGTCACTTATTGCACGTTGCGTTTGTTTTCAGTCTAGTCCCTAAAAATAAATGCCGAAAAATCTTTCATAAGATCTTCACCGTGAGTTCATCTTTCAAGGTATTTTAGATTAACATATGGTTTATTAGAAATCGGACTCAATGGAAAATTATTTACTGAGAAAAACTTGTAGAGACTATATAGTAAACAATATAGGATAAGTACAGATACGATTAATTTAATGTCGGCATGGTTTAAGGCAACAATTCAACATAAAGTCTAATGAACTTTGTACCGAATTGTGGTGCAAATAAATAAGTCTCATTCATTGCTTGTGTTATCCCTGCGTTGCATTCCACTATCGTATTGTGCAACGAAGAAGCAAAACTAGCAGAGAACCAGACTGTTACTCCCTGCGTACAATTTCAGACTTAGCAATGCACAAAAGATCAAAATTTCTGGATAGGTACGGAATGATAGCATAATTTATAATTATATTTAGAAGTTTTCTGATTAAGTCTTGTACAAAAATATACTAAGTATCCGTTTGCTTAGAAAATACCCCGGAAAATAACCCGTAACGCTGTATTATCGCGGCGCTTAGATTCTTAAACAAAATGAAGCTATTAAAACGCTTTCTTCAATATTAATATACTTTTATTTATTTCGTTAAAGAAACATACGTGAACCTAATCTGATTTCGGCATTTCTGGCTTCCTACTCTAAGGAAATTAATTGTTGAATTTTATGAGACATTGGTTTTGCTTTGTTCTGCTACTTAGTTTAAGACCATATAGTTTTAACAGTGACAAAAAGAAGTGCATATCTGTTCAGTGTACTGTAAAGTAATAGAGAATACAGGACAAATGCTAATTTTTTAAAAAAAACTTAAAAATTCCTTTCAACCAAACAGTTTCAATGATATACATCACTGAAAGTCTACATGGCACAAAGCGTCAAAAGAAATAGCCCTCTGTAACGTTGACAAAAAAATTAAGAATGTTTTAAGCAGTCAGTAATTTAATTCACATGCACCTTTTATAAAAAAAATATCTGTCTAGCATGATACAATAAAAAATGACATTTTTTCATTGTTATTAATAACCAGCATCTTGATTGTCATCATCACACCCATAATTACCATGAGAAGTTTTCTAGTAAATAAACAAATTAAATTTATTTCAATATATTTAAAACAGCATTGCCATTTTTGCAGTTACTGTTGTTTTTGTATATTGTTATTGTTGTGAATTCATTGTTGTGTTGTTTCTTGTTATAATTTTTCTTTTAGCTTTCTTATGAAGGCATAATGTATGTGTCATTTTTGTTATGAGTCATTTTCAAGCCATTTTGTCACTTGACATGATGCATGCAGTATGATTCATATCACCAGACTGGATACCAAATTGGATTTTCTTTACTATTAGAAAAATGATCCACAAGATTAAGTAATTCAAATTCACCAGACCATTTAGGTGATACAGATTTTAAAAACAAATCTCAGTGGGAAAATTATTTGAAGTCAAAAAATGTCAGATGGTTCTCAGATTAGTTCTGTTGTTAAAATTTCAGGAAACGCTTGCAGAAAATATTAGCTTATCTGTTAAACCTGCTGCTTGAAATAATGGCTGGCACAATTAAAAATCACAGGCCATGAGCAGGCCAGCCATTTCCTAAATTGACCCATATTATATATATAGTCTATATATATATATATATATATATATATATATATATATATATATATATATATATATATATATATATATAAAGTCTATATAGGCCAGTTGAGACAATGCATCTATAAGTTTAATTCATGTAGAAACAGCCATGTAGAGTTTTACAAATGTTTTCTGCTTTATATATATATATATATATATATATATATATATATATATATATATATATATATATATATATATATCAAGCAGTTACTGAAGGCACACAACTGCAAAATTGGATTATTTCAGAGATGTCGGTATTGTACATAAATTAAACTTTTTCTTTGTCACAGATAATGAGTATACCAATAAAGCAAGAAACAAGAACAGGATTTTTTTTATATATATTTTAGAACATATCAGTACAGTGAAGATGGATATTGACTTTAAATAAGGACCTGATATGTATAGTTGTATAACATTGCAATATTATTTGCCTTACAGGTGGGAAGATTACTGCCCCTTTGGAGATGTTATAGAGAAAACATGTATTCTGCCATTGAAAGTTCCCTTGAAGGAGGTAAGAAGCCCAGTTGAGAAATTTTATGTATCATCACTATATTTCTTTTTCATACATCTAACAAATTATGATTGACAATTAAAAGGTGATACTGAAAAATACACCAGTAAAAGCAAATAAAATTCTGATTTGAAAGTAAAAGCATGGACAATAAAAAGTCATAATCTCTCTCACAGCATCTTGACCCGCTTGTTCATCCATTTCACCAGGATAAATCAACAGTATGGAAAATGCTCTATCTAGCTATTGTTAACCTAATTAGTAAATCACATTTTATGGCATAGAAAAATTTTCAGATATATTTTTAATGCCAAAGGACAAAAAAAACATAATATGACTATAGATTCTTAAATTTTTGTAGAAAATGTGACTTGTTTTAACTCGTTTAAGTCCTGTTTTGATTGAGAAAAAAAATGTGATTGCACAATTCCTTTGAAAAAAAAGAGTTTAAAAAACAAGATAAATAGAAAAAAGTTATTATGGCACATTGTTATAGTTATGTCATGTCTTACCTTAGACTAATCCAGCAACGCACAATGTCATTTAGAAATGTCAGATATTGGATGTTGTTATGCAGCATGTTGTTATATTAGCTAGATCATATCTTACCTGATAAATCCAACAATGAACATTGCCAGTTTTTAAATTGTAAGATAATGATTGGTTGGATTTTAGTGGCACTTAACTGGCTATATAATAATATTATTAAGGATATAGAAGCTGAGTGGAAGGCTTATGGGCAGGTATTGAATCCAAGGCTCTTTAAAAGTCCAGTGTTTAACCAACTCAGCCACCACAGCTTCTGAAATGTCAAATAGACCAAACGCTCTGGATGTACAGGTTTTTGATGTGTTGTAATTATATATCACTCCATCCATATATAGTAAACAGACATGATTTTTCTCCATTTCACTTTTCTCCTGACTTGAATCAGATTTTTCTTGATATAGTCCATTTTTTTTATATCAACTCTAATTTGTTTCTTTAATTACAAAAATGGTTTGTACGGTCCCATTCCACAGCAATACATGTAAAGTATTAGTTCCAAATAATAGTTAGCATATGACTTTCGTAAAGAGTATTCTGATTGGTCAAAAGTTTAAATTCATCCAATGAATATTCGTGTATTGGAACAGGGGTCAAGCTAGACTTAAATTGTAGGGAGAAGTGACATCTCCTTTTGGTCAGAACAGGGAGAAGTGGGAGCTAAACAGGGAGAAAAAGTGGAAGCTAAACCGAGAGAAGTGAGACCAAAGCAAGAAATATGATATATATATATATATATATATATATATATAAAAGTGCGCCATAAATTCTCAGTATGCTTTTAATGTTTTTAAACAATGCCTTATTTTCAAGTTTAAAAATATGTCATATGTTTATTATCAACCCATTTTGTACATGTACACAAATTATTATATTCATTATACTTGTAGTATGTGTTTAGATTGAGATACAGGCAAATTGAAGATATGATGTAAAAAGTACAGCAGAAGCTATACATTGTAATTAATTTTAACTAAAATCAGTAACAATATTAGAGTCTTGTAATTTCAAGTTGGTAAACTGCTTAATAAACTGCCATTACAAGTTCTTTAATGGTTTCAAACTGATTTTATCAAGAATATACGCAAATATGGCCGTTAAAATCTCCATTTATATAAAACAAGAAATACATTAGAAAACACTCTTCAGCAATCACATTTTTTAAAAGCAAATTACTATTTATAGATGCATTTCACCGATGGGGCATCTCAAAAGTCTTAATCTTAAGCCATTTTATGTCCAAAAAATCAAGGGCGAAGTCATTTTCGCTTTTTATAACAGAAGAAAGCAAAGCTTACAGTTCTCAGGCGACTTTTTCACGCACTTCGCCTGGTAGCATGACCCCTGTTGGAAACTGAAAGCATGCTTGCCAAACATGGTATCCCAAGTTGTTGAGAGAGACCATAACACGAAAAGTTTATATAAAGGTTTAAAAAACATGGAAATAGGAATGGCTGGAGTGAAAAGTTGATGGGAATTTTGTTGGTCAGATTATAACAAAAGTGAACGTTAGAAGACTGATATTTTGTGACCTCTGCAAGAAAGATATGAATTACATTAATTGTGGTTGGAAGAGTTTAGAACAGCACCTACAAAAGAAGTTGCACACAGAAAAATTGAAGCTTAGACGACATCTGGAAAAAGTGCAGTTCATTACTATAAGAAGAATGATTTCTTGCATGAGAGAACAGATGTTGCCCTGTCAGAATATGCATACTGCATGTCGTCAATACAAGCACCGGCTTGAAAGGAAAAGGCTCTCATTGAGAAGGAAAAGAAACGATTGCACATTGAACCAAAAAAGTCAGTGGAGAAAAAGATAAGTGAATGTATTTGATTAATTGTATATAGTTGATGTGCTTGTTTTTTTTTTTTACAGATTTGTTATGAAAAGAGAGAAGTATAATATGTTTGCTGCAAAAAATTGACAAATTAATGTGACTTAATTTTGATGTGAACACTGACATGCAGGTAAAATAATGTCAGCATCAATAGTATTGGAGAACAAATTCATGTGCCATTAAATATTGTGAAATTATTCAAGTCAAGTTAAACATTTTTGGTAAGTTTATTAGTGTTTCAAATAATTATTTTTGTTTTATATTATGATCATAAGTTGCACTGGACCCACAGATCGGGCTGCCTCTTGATACCCCATTAGGGGTGACCCACCAAACCCCTCCTTAACAAAATTTTCAGCTTTTTTTATGAAACACCAAAATCATGTGTGAGTAAAGCACAAGGATGGAAAAATAAGGTGCTTGTCCAGGATTAAGGTCTTCTTGAAGTAAAAAAAGATCATGATTTTTTTCCCATACCTACCATAACATGATATGTCACACTAAAAAGACAACATTTAGTAATCTGCATAAAAAACAGACCTAAAAATATTGTAAAATATGCAATGTATAAACTAGCCTGCTAAGAGGTTGTGTAAAGCTATCCTTGGGGCAGTTTATACAGCTAATTGTCCTAGAGGCAGTTTGAAGGCAAGGTGATCAGGTGTAAACAACTACAATTTCACATATTACTTAAATGGCTAACAATAGCTAAGGTGATGTGTTAGTCCTTTTAAGATTCTTGTGGGGGAACCCATTAAGCTAATCTAAGTTATAGGTAATTCAAAGAGATGCTTGCTGAAGAACACAAGTTATTACACTTAGCTTAAAAATTATTAAGAAGTCTGTGAATAGCAGCAGTACTTTTTTTAAAGTTGGATTTCACTCCATATATGAAACACAAAACATGATTTTTTTGTGAGTTAAAAATAGTGTTCATATATGATTCATTTTTTAAGGTAAAATGTCAAAATGCATTTCATGTGATTCAGGAAGCAATAGTCTGCCAAGCAAGCAAAGCCCAGCACAAATTTCAGAACTCTGGTTAAAAGAGTTTGACTTTGTGAAGTATAGCAGCAAGACAGAGCATTATAATTCTTTGCACATAACTGCAGACAATATATTGACATAAGTCATTCTGGAGTGTATGATATCCATTAAAATAGCACCTGTATGAATATGAGAAAAAACCAGAACATATTTGACAGAAAGAAATTAACCTTCAGATAAGTTTTTGTTAAGATACCAGCTAATTATTGGCCCATGCTTTTTGGGATAAATGAAATAGATTGAAAGACAATATACAGATGCTCATATCTGCACAAATGATTTGTGTTGATAAAGCATTAACACTTATTTGGGACAGACGTTTTTATTATTACTATATTACTTGTAAAGCCTGACCACTCCAGTGGTTGTGTTTACAGCATCTGCCTCGGATGTGCGAGGTCACAGGTTCAATCACTGACCAAGTCATACCAAAGACATAAAAATGGTACTAACAGCAGCCTCACTAAGTGCTCAACATTAAGAGTTTAGTGTCAGGACTGGTCGGCCTAGTGTCTGGTTAATGTGACTGGGTGGTAGTGCTAGACATCACTGCAGACATTGTAGCGATATGATGGAAATTTTTTTTAAAGCTACATTGGAAATCTCTCTCTCTCTCTCTCTCTCTCTCTCTCTCTCTCTCTCTCTCTCTCTCTCTCTCTCTCTCACACACACACACACTTATACATACACACATACATACATACACTCACACACATGTGAGTTTTTCACATTTGTGTAGGGGTGTGATAATATATGAGAATGCTGGGTCATCCAACTGTTTTTTTTTTCTTTTTTTGTGCATTCAATGCTTTAAAGAAAACAGACAAGTTATTTTCTTTTATTCAGTTTTGAATTTCCAATAATTTTCTATATGCTCATATGAAAAGCTTTATTTTCAGTTGGATGTCACTTTTTGTGTTATGTGCCTCCTTGGGACCTCAGACCATTTTTTGAGCCTCAAATCCTCCCCAACACTGGCTGGGAATATGGCATGTGTGCTATACATGACATTCTGGCAAGTATCATAAACTTGCCAAGCAGAATTGTCAACTTGCATCACAAATAATTTTATCTCTTTAAACCAGACCAGGGTGGCCAATTGGTCAGAAGGGGTGTCCTTTATAGATCACTGACAAGGCACCTCAGTCCTAGGATTCAAGTCTCAGGTTTAGCCAACATAGTTATGTAAGAAACCTTGCCAATAGCTTCCTGTGGGTTCTTCCTGGAGTTTTCACAGCTCTTCCTCCACCATTTATACTGGCTGCCATGTTTAGCCTATTATTTATATACTGAAAAATGGTCTTAAACCCATAACAACCAACCAACCAACTCTTTGGAAGAACCTGTAAGATGTTAAATGAATAATTCTTGAGTCTCAATTTAGAAAAATAAGACTGTACTGTGCTTTGTATAGCTATTTAACTGGTTTATGTCAAACCATTGACAAACTCCTGGTCCTGTAATTACTAAAAAGTGTATGATAAAATAAATTGAAAATTTTTCTAGCTAGTTCCATTTCAGTAAATTAATATCATCATGTTGTTTACAGTTGCATTAGTTCTGACTTGTTAATAAAAAATTCAATTTTAATGAACAAACTTTCATGATTTATAAGCAGACGACTATCTTGCAAGATAGTTATTTCAACTATTATTTCAAAGAAATACTGAAGACCTTATTTCATACCTCCTTTCATAGATCAGTATAGAAAATTGATGACATCTCTGTAGACATTTAAATTTATCCATTCCCATAAAGGTAATAAATAAATAAAATGTTTCTACTACTAATGGTATTCAGTTTAATGACCAACCTGCATAAAGAGTTCACCTGTTTATAAAGGCCACCTTTTCCTTTTTCTATTGGTGGCTGCTTTATACAGGTTGGATTTTTCTATTTCATGACTGCTGTAGACAGATTAGACTATATATATATATATATATATATATATATATATATATATATATATATATATATATATATATAAAAATTTTTTCAAATACTATGTGACATATGCATGATGGGGTCTGTTTCTGTTTTCAGTCCCTGAGTAAAAGGTATGAAGAAAAAGAAAGGTAATTTTTTTAAATTTGGATGGACTTAATTTACAAACAATTGCTTGAACATTTAATTGAACATTGAGTTATAGGAACTTAGTTAAATACATTGCATTTCATTTGTACAAGAAGAAACAGTCATGACAATCAGTACCTTTGCAGAAACACAGTAACAATCCATAACATTTTGGTATGCTGCAGCAGGAAATGCTACCCTGTTTTTTCTTATCGAAAGGTTACAAATCAGGGAAACATTTACTACTGGCTACATAATATTTTGATTTGCTTGTTTGTTCTTTTGCAAAATTTAAATAAAATTTGACTTTGTTTATGTAGTTTCTTTGCTGATTATGTAAATCAGATTTAAACATCACTAATATTTGTTTTCATTGAAATACACATTTTAGAGAAATGACATAGTAACAAATATTACAGGAAAATTTAGACAGTAAAACTATATTGTTGAAAATATGTTGCAATTTACATATATAAATATACAAGGTACACATATCCTAGACAGTGCAGTTTTCATATCAATACATACACAATATTCAATAAGATATCTGTTAAATAAAATGCTAGAATAAAACAGAAGGAAAGGAGGAACAAATATGAAACGAGAGGCAGGGAAAAAGCATAGTTCTTTATTGAATGATTCCAGTTGTCATTTTTTACATGTAGAGTAGGTGGAATGTTTAGACCTTAGACCTACTCATGATCAGTACTACAATGTGCATGACATAAAGAAAATTTTGAAACAATAAACGTGACTTCTATTATAGAATTCCTGAAAAAAGTAAACATTTATTCAAAGCTATAACTTTATGCTTTCACCTTGAGCAGTTTATGTAAGGTATTTACGGTCCCTTATTTTCAATACATTTTCATTGTCTTCATTAGCATACACCATATACATTCACCGTTAATCAGGAAGTTTTATTTATTACCGTTACCATCTTATTGTTTTACTTTGAAATCTCTTGGTTTTACATTGCTGGTCGATACAAAACCTTTTACCACTTTTAAAATGATCTTAACTTGTGTCTGGCGCTAAAAAGCCTAACAGTGTTGGTGTGCCATAAAAATAAAATCACATGCGGAGTATAACTTAAATCAGAAGAATTCATTAATAATTAAGCACACTCCTGTAATTAATTTTGCTTAGTGCATTTAGTTTTAAAAACTATCCAAATTACTGATATGTGGTTAACATATTCATGAATCTTTCCAGATTCACTCCACAGACTTTGATAGACATGCTAAATGACCGAGGCTTAACTCTTGGATTGATCATAGATCTGACCTTCACAACTAAGTATTACAATCCAGAGGTAAGAAGGATATCATTTTTACCTGTATATGATAACATCAATCATGATTTTGATAAAATTGCAAAAGAAATCTGGATTATTTCCTTATATTATTAAATCCTAAGCTAGTTGCTTTTACTAAATTTAAGATATTTCCAGGGCTGTTGGACTGTTGATTTTGCCAGTAATAAAAGAATTAGAAGTTGAACAAAATGCATAGACAATGATCAGTTAGCAAATCTTGGTTAATGCTGTTCCCAGTTGTATGTACATTATTACATGGATTTGTACAGAATTTTAATTTAAAAGCTTAGCAAATCCTTGTCTCAATTTCAATTTAAAGATGTTTAGGAATTCTGTTTTGTTTCTGAAAACAAAGCTGTTATGTTTTTGTATGTTAGCAGATTTGTATTACCCTGTTCAGGATAAAAACAGTTGTAAACAAACTTATTTATTTAATACACAGTGTTTAATGACTAAGTTTTGCTGTGTTTAGTGATGACTAATACCTTAGAAGTAATTAATTTTGCTACCCTATACACTTTTTTGACAGAAATCGTGTGTGTTAAAATGTTCGAGATGGTGAAATATATGTATTTTATATATTTGCACAGTCAATGTTTTATTGATAGGTTTTTGGAACGCTTTAAGTATACATGTACAGAATTATTATGCGTTGACTGGTTATAAATCATGCATGCCTATTTATTTTCATTGAAAATATTTTTGGGATGTTTGCAATATATTTAATTGGCTATATAACAAATTATATTTATACACTTGAAAATTTGAATATGCTTCAATTTTTTGTTGCAGGAGTTCATGCAGAGGGGAATAAACTATAAGAAAATTTATGTTGCGGGTCAAAGAATCCCATCAGATGAAGTAGTCTATCAGTATGTAAATAAGTAACCATCCATATTTGCTTACTGTTTATACTTACTAATACAGCAGAACCAACTGCAAACTGCATAGACCCAGATCTGCCATTTCATAATGTGCCTGCAGATCTGGGTTGATGCAGTTTATTAGGAGTATCATTCAGACAATGAGTATAAACCCTGATCTGCCTGTATATTATGTGGCAGCAGATCATGGCTATTTTGTTTCAGGGTTCATGCAGCCATAGAAATCCTGGAAAAGCTTGTAGATTACAGAAAAGTGTTGAAAGTTTTGAAATTTTCACAAGTCATTCAGAGTTTTGAAAAATTCATAGAATTTGCTTATTTTGCATTATCTCGTATTTTCCTCTGCCAATGCAAAAGTTTTATTAACCTACCTAACTTTGTTCATGGATTTGTTAGAGTAGGTTCCCCCAAAACTTAATTCAGAATACATACAGGAATCCTACTACCATTCAAAATCATTGTACTCATGGCACTCAAAAGAGAGTGACCTATTTGATAAAATAAAGTATGTCCATAGCCAGCTGTAAAATATGTTATTGTGTTAAATTTACATGTTAGGTAAATATTATCAGTTGTAAATTTATATAGTTTGTACTCTTGAAATTGGTACAAAGGTTTTGGACAAGTTTTGGAAAAGATTGAATTTACATTTTGTAAAGATTGCAGAAACCCTGTTGTGTGACAGTAGATGTGACTTGAACAGGGGTATATTCAGTCCTGTTACTTAGTTATTCCAATATCAGTGTTGTTTTTTTTTTTCTTCATGGTCAAGATTACATTTTACAGCAGTGTTCAGATAATGTACTCAGCATGCTGCCTTAGCTTTCTTGTTAATACTAGTTTAATATCGTACAAAATATGGCTTCCGCTATCTGAACTAATCTTGAATAAGAAATTGATGTAGATACACACTGTATATCAATAAATTATGAAAGCATAAATCAAGCGACCAAGAGTTACCATAATTTAAGCTGTCTTTGTAAGCACACCTTTAAAAATCAATGCTATTGATGATTATAATTTGTACTAGATTACATTAGTGATGTTATCCTATATATCTTAACAACACTGTGCTAATGAACTAGTGCCATAATTAGTAGGTTTGGTTATTTATACTCCTAAAAATTTAATTCAATCTGTGGTCCATATGGTCAGTTGGTACCCATCTTTGCTGCATACAATAATATTAGGTTTACCTCCTGTTCATTTGATCAGATTAGGCCTATCAGTACTCCATATGATCAACTTAGGTCTCAGTACTCCATATTTATGCTTCATGTCATCAGCTTAGATCTATTTATGCTTCATGTCATCAACTTGGGCCTATTTATGCTTCATGTCATCAAGGCCTATTTATGCTTCATGTCATCAGCTTAGGCCTATTTATGCTTCATGTCATCAATTTAAGCCTATTTATGCTTCATGTCATCAACTTAGGCCTATTTATGCTTCATATCAACTTAGACTTTTTATGCTTCATATCAACTTAGGCCTATTTGTGCTTCATATCATCAGCTTAGACCTATTTGTGCTTCATATCATCAACTTAGGCCTATTTATCCTTCATGTCATCAACTTAGGCCTATTTATGCTTCATATCAGCTTAGGCCTATTTATGCTTTATATCATCAACTTAGGCCTATTTATGCTTCATGTCATCAACTTAGGCCTATTTGTGCTTTATGCGATCAGCTTAGACTTCACTGCTTCATATCATCAACTTAATTCCATTTGTGCTCCATATGTTCAAATTGTCTGTCAGTGTGTAATATGGTCAATTTATTCCTATCTGTGCAATAAAAAAAATGATTAAGAATTTCATTTTTATCCCATAAATTAAGTTGAGGTTCTTTTATATTATATAAATTATAATGCTTCAGTGAGTATTTGCCTTTTCAGGATGTTTGACATCATAAACAGTTTTCAGCAGCATGTCAATGTTGACAACAGTAAGTATAATTACCTATGCCTAGTTATCACCTGATAGTGATGAATTCTAGAATGTTGCAACATGTATGTTAATGCTTCATTACATTATATTTTCTACCTGTACCTTGTACATAGTCTCACCAAATTAGTAATGAGTTCTGGAACTTTTGTAAAACATTTGTAATGTTTCATTACAATAGGTGTAGTATAGTTCCAATTAAATTACATAAATCAATGGAAACACACTTTTTTTAAAAATATATGCCAAGGTAATCTGATTACTTGAAAAGTTCATAAGGAAACAATACCAAATTTTTAAATTGCATCATCTGTGCGTGACTACTCCATATCAAAAGTGCCTTTCCTGAGTCCCAAGTATATGTTGCTGTTTTGCTTGAATCATCAACAATGTTTTGTGTGCATTTAGTGTAAATAACTCATATCTTACATCATTTAGACTTTAAATAGATGATGAATTTATATTTAGAAATGACTTGAAATAGAAGTAGATGATGAATTTCTGTCTGGAGATGGACTTGAAATAAAAGTAGATGATGAATTTTTATTTGGAGATGGACTTGAAATAAGTCAAAGATAATGAATTTATATTTGGAAATGACTTGAAATAGAAGTAGATGATGAATTTCTGTCTGGAGATGGACTTGAAATAAAAGTAGATAATGAATTTTTATTTGGAGATGGACTTGAAATAAGGCAAAGATGATGAATTTTTATTTGGAGATGGACTTGAAATAAGGCAAAGATGGTGAATTTTTATTTGGAGATGGACTTGAAATAAGGCAAAGATGATGAATTTTTATTTGGAGATGGACTTGAAATAAGGCAAAGATGATGAATTTTTATTTGGAGATGGACTTGAAATAAGGCAAAGATGGTGAATTTTTATTTGGAGATGGACTTGAAATAAGGCAAAGATGATGAATTTTTATTTGGAGATGGACTTGAAATAAGGCAAAGATGATGAATTTTTATTTGGAGATGGACTTGAAATAAGGCAAAGATGATGAATTTTTATTTGGAGATGGACTTGAAATAAGGCAAAGATGATGAATTTTTATTTGGAGATGGACTTGAAATAAGGCAAAGATGATGAATTTTATTTGGAGATGGATTTGAAATAAGGCAAAGATGATGAATTTTTATTTGGAGATGGACTTGAAATAAGGCAAAGATGGTGAATTTTTATTTGGAGATGGACTTGAAATAAGCCAAAGATGGTGAATTTTTATTTGGGGATGGACTTAAAAAAAGGCAAAGATGGTGAATTTTTATTTGGAGATGGACTTGAAATAAGGCAAAGATGATGAATTTTTATTTGGAGATGGACTTGAAATAGAAGTAGATGTTGAAGTTTTATTTGGAGATGGACTTGAAATAGAAGTAGATGTTGAAGTTTTTTTGGAGATGGACTTGAAATAGAAGTAGATGTTGAAGTTTTTTGGAGATGGACTTGAAATAAGGCAAAGATGATGATTTTCTATTTGGAGATGGACTTGAAATAGAAGTAATTGTTGAATTTTTATTTGGAGATGGACATGAAATAAGTCAAAGATGATGAATTTTTATTTGGAGATGGACTTGAAATAAGTCAAAGATAATGAATTTTTATTTGGAGATGGACTTGAAATAAGTCAAAGATAATGAATTTTTATTTGGAGATGGACTTGAAATAAGGCAAAGATGATGATTTTCTATTTGTAGATGGACTTGAAATAGAAGTAATTGTTGAAGTTTTATTTGGAGATGGACTTGAAATAGAAGTAGATGATGAATTTGTATTTGGAGATGGACTTGAAAAAAAGCAAAGATGGTGATTTTTTTTTTTTTGGAGATGGACATGAAATAAGGCAAAGATGATGAATTTGTATTTGGAGATGGACTTGAAATAAGGCAAAGATGATGAATTTTTATTTGGAGATGGACTTGAAATAAGGACTTGAAAAAAGGCAAAGGTGGTGAATTTTTTTTGGGAGATGGACTTAAAATAAAGCATAAATGATGAATTTCTATCTTAAGGCATAAATGATGAATTTCTATCTGGAGATAGACTTGAAATAAGGAATAGGTGATAAATTTCTACCTGGCAATGGACTTGAAAAAAAGGCAAAGATAATGAATTTCTATATGGAGATGGACAAGGCATAGATTTTGAATTTCTAACTGAAGTTGGACTTGAAATAAGGTGTTTATGATAAAATTCTATTTTGTATTTGGACATAAAAATAAAGTGTAGATCAGTGGTTCCGAACCATTTTTAGTATAAGGATCCCTTTTTAACTTCAAAAACGTTTGCATCCACAGGTTGGGAATCTCTGGTTTAGAAGATGAATTTTTCACTGGAGATTGACTGGAAATAACATGTAGTTAATGTTTTTCTAACTGAAGCTTGGCTTGAAATGTTGTAGATGATGAAATTCTAACTGGAGATGGACTTGAAATAATGCAAAGATGATGAAAATCTTACTGGAGACGGTCTTGAAATAAGGTGTTGATGATAGAATTCTAGTTTTTATATGAACTGAAAATGTAAATGATTAGATTGCATTTCATGTATGGATGTGAAATACAAATTAAATATTTAATTTGCACTCTATTTAAGCAGTGTATTTTAAAAAAATTCATACAGAAATTTTGTGCTGTGTTCAAATTTAACAGATTACATTTTAAGCATGTCTCCAAAGTTGACAGTATTGCACATGCTTTAGCAAAGTCCATGTTTAATGACAGTGTATTCAATCAGTGCAGAATATGCTGTCAACATGTATTTTGTCATATATATATATTGTTTTTTATTAGGTTCTTCAGTTATGTCACTGAAGCAATCGAGTTAAGCACATATTTGATTTTAAGTGAGACCAGTGGACGTGATGGATTTGATATGATGATTAATAGACAAAATAAAGCAGTGGGATTTCTGGTCACTGTAAAGAGAGGCAGAAAAATTATAATAGAGATGAAGATGTGCCAGAAGAATTGTTACCTTCTTTCAGCTTATTCATGCAGACTAATTTTGGTAAAAAAAGGAGCATGTGTTGGATAATTTGAGGATTAGTGATGTTAGAAATAGTCGCATTGGAAGTTTCTTCAAAACTGTTGATTTAAGACTAGACAGTACTATTAGTAGGGCAAACAGGACTGGTTGTGAAAATTATAGGTAAGACTTGGGAAATTACAGAGACATCTGTCAGGGTAAACAGGTGTTGATTAATTGTCAGGGTAAACACCTCTGTTATTAATCATCAGTATAAACAGGACTGTGATTAATTGTGAGGGTAAACAGGTTGGTGATTAATTGTCAGGGTAAACAGGTCTATGATAAATTGTCATGGTAAACATGCTGGTAATTAATTTTCAGGGTAAACAGGTCTATGATTAATTGTCAGGGTAAACAAGTCTGTGATTAATTGCCAGGGTAAACAGGTCTGTGATTAATTGCCAGGGTAAACAGGTCTGTGATTAAATGTCTTGATGATTAATACACAGTCTGGTTTTGTATGTTGTTCAAATGTGTTCACAATCTACACCATGAAATTTCCAAATATGTAATGAGTTTCAAACAGAGTAAAACTTCCAGTTAATTAAATTCTTTTTTAGCATTCTGAAGTCATCATCATATTTTAGCTGCAGTGATATTAGTAAAAAAATAATTTGAATCATTTATCTTTTGAAGGAATTGCAGCAAACCAAGGGAGATAACTTGTTCACATTTAAGTAAAGTTTAACAAAATCATGAAAGTTGCAAAATAGCCATTATAATTCATTACTCCTTTTTTATTCTCCTTACACTTTTAGAGTATATCATAGGAATTCATTGCACTCATGGAATAAATCGGACAGGCTACATGGTCTGCAGGTTAGTACTTTATAATTATCATTCTGATTGCTTTAGACAGAAAGTCATATCTACATTAGTTTTTCACCAGAAGATTTATTATGATGTCTACTTGGTACTAAATGAATATGGTGCCAGTGTCACTATGGTTAACTTGAAAATCTTGTTATTGCTACTCCTAAATTGAAAGTGATATTGACACAGGGTTTTAACCAAAAGACTGATTATGATATCTTTTTGGTCAAGAATGAAATAAATTGTTGATCTGATTACAAATATAGATGCCACATTGACAGTATTGAAAGTCTTTGCCATAATTCCTCTGAATGGCTGGTCACGTCAACTAGAACATAACTGACTTTTGATCTAGAAATCGGATTCCACCGGATAGTATGAACTTATGATTAATAAGAGTCGGACAAGGCAGGAACAACCGATTTGGATAATAAAAATAATAAAGTTGAATTTCTATAGCACCGTGTCTAATGCTGCATGTCATTTGATAGTGCGTTATTAAAGTTAAATAAGAAATCAGAAAAGTCCAATATGGTCAAAACAACAGGGTGAAACAATAATACTTGAGTTAGACCAACAGATTAAAATTTATTAAACTGTTTTAATGGGCATGATGCACGTAGTTTAATCGATAATAAAGAAATTTAATAATCAAATTTTATAACTTCCAAGTTCTTTGCAAGAAACAGTAGCATCTCCGTTTTTTCAGCAGACATGCTCAATCGTTTGTCGCTGTAAATAGCACCTGTGGTGCTAAAACTCATTTCACTATCAACGCTAGAGGGCAGTATTGAACAAAAACGTTTAGCGACAGCTGCCAGAAGATGGAACGTTTTTTCTCTGAGATTTTCCTTATATAACTAGGTCCGTTGGTGGTGTGAAGTCCTCTGCTGATTTTTCTCTGCTAAATATAAATACAATTCGCGATGGCACATGAATTCAGATGACAGGGATGCATAGGCGAGATTTTGTTCAGATGTGCTAGAGACAAATAACTCCTGGTAGTAGGCATTTCCAATTAATCAAATCATATCTGGAATCAGAAAAATTTCATGCCCAAATTCCGGAATCGGAAATTGTTAGAAAAATGCTAATTGGTTATGCCCTAATGTCAACAAAGGGTTTTCATCAGTTGTTTTGTATTAGTATCTAGTTTGTCATAAATGAATATTATGGTGATCTTTCATCTGGTATGGCTGCCAACGTGGCTAATGTGAAAATCTTGTCAGTCAGGAATATTATACATAATTTCAACACTCTGCATTTTAAAAGAGGAAATGTTCTTGTCTTGAATTTGTGGAAATTTGGTTTGGCTAGTAGAATGTTAGTCCCTTGGAGAAACTTTAATTCACTATCAGAGTTCTTCTGAAGCATTATTTTCATGTGATTTTTTAAAATATTTTTTTGATATTTTGTACAATATCAAATAATTGTTGGGAATTGTTAGACCTTGCTGAGGTCTAACTATGCAAATGTTTTATTTTCAAAATTAGAAAATTATTCAGTCTCTAAATTATACAGGGCTGTCACATGACACCATACAACCAATTAAAAAAGGACAAACATTTTTCAATTATAAGCTTAGCTTAGTGTGAATGGTAATGCAATGGTAAAATATGATTAGAAAATAGTTCTGCAGAGTTTAAATAACATTTAATAATGGTTTGTAATATTTCCTGAACCAAAGGAGAAAATTTTTAAAAATAATAGAATAAAGCTAAAGAAACATAATCTGCATTCTGTGCTCTGTTTATAGGTATCTGATGGACGTGTTGGGATGGCAGTCTGGTGTAGCAGTAGATGGTAACTTTTGTTTATGTGTGATTTGTCTTATGAGATGAATATACTGGGGGGTACACAGCAACGCTTAAATTTGTAACTTAAGTTCATTTATAAAAAAAACTTTTTGCTTCTGTAGTTTTTAAACTCAATATATGCATTCATATTTAGCTGTACATTTTAGCAAATGTAGGTCACTTTCACTTTTTTTTTTATTTGTATGGTGTGGACTTATATGTAGTATAGACTCTTATGAGACATTGTTCTTTTGAATCCATTTTGTAAACGTTGTTGTCTTGCCAGACAATGCATTGCTAAATACAGGCTTTCTCTTAAGACTATGCATGCTAGATTTAGCTTTCTTGCCAGATAAAGCATTGCTAGATACAGATTGTCTCATTAGACTGCCTTGCTAGATACAGGTTGTCTCACCATACAAGGCCTTGCTAGATATAGGTTTTCTTATCAAGGCATTGCTAGATACAGGTTGTCTCATCAAACTACCTTGCTAGATACATGTTGTCTCACCATACAAGGCCTTGCTAGATATAGGTTTTCTTATCAAGGCATTGCTAGATACAGGTTGTCTCATCAAACTACCTTGCTAGATACATGTTGTCTCACCATACAAGGCCTTGTTAGATATAGGTTTTCTTATCAAAGCATTGCTAGATACAGGTTGTCTCATCAGACAAGGCCTTATTAGATATAGGTTTTCTTATCAAGGCATTGCTAGATACAGGTTGTCTCATCAAACTACCTTGCTAGATACAGGTTGTCTCATCAGACAAGGCCTTATTAGATATAGGTTTTCTTATCAAGGCATTGCTAGATACAGGTTGTCTCATGAAAGTACCTTGCTAGATACAGGTTGTCTCATCAGACAAGGCCTTGCTAGATATAGGTTTTCTTATCAAGGCATTGCTAGATACAGGTTGTCTCTTGAAAGTACCTTGCTAGATACAGGTTGTCTCATCAGACAAGGCCTTGCTAGATATAGGTTTTCTTATCAAGGCATTGCTAGATACAGGTTGTCTCATCAGTGAATTACATACCCATTCAGTCTACATGTACTATCTCTGGTTTAGATCAGATGGTTGAATGGGGGAAATGATGCAATCAGACATTGTAGATAAGAATAGGTTGCCATCAGTTGACAATCATAGAGTTATCATATGCTCTCCCACTTTAATTGATATATCAAGAGAGGCAGCAATACAAGATCATTTTCATCTGGTTGATAATGGTAACAGAGATATGGGGATATTTTTAAAGATCTGTTAATGTCAAGCCGTGCCTGAAGGACTACTGTGACTATTGAGTACCTTTTACTTTAGCCTGAAGTTGATGGAAGAAGTAATGCATCAACCATAGTTACCCTTACATCATTACATGCAGCTATTGTTTGGTATTTTTTTTTAGCATTCAACAAGGCCAGGCATCACCAAATCTACAGAGAGAATTTTGTTAAAGAGCTTCACAGGAGGGGCAAACTGTATGTATGGTATAATCTTGAAACTTGTTAGGGGTTACAGTTTGAGAATTTTTTTTTTCTGTATTGACTCCATGAATAGAAGGTTTAGTTTCTGTGGGACTGTCTGAATTATTTGTAGCTGATACCTGTCTTGCCTTTGTTTTTTTGGCCAATAAATGTCTTGCTTTTGATTTTGTAGCTGATACTTGTCATGCTTTTGATTTGTAGCTGACAAATATGTTGCCTTTGTTTTGAAGTTGTTTCTTGTCTTGTCTCTGTTTATTAGCTGATATAAATACTAATAATTAAAGTTCTGAATAAACTTTAGTGAAAATGCAAATTAAGTCCACAGATAAATATTGATTTGCCTGTGGTGGCCTGTATCATGTTGTTGTACCAACAGTATTTTGTTGAATCACAGTAATATAATGCCATGTTTGAATTCACTATAAACCCCAGTGAATGTCTCTGTCCAAGAATCTTATTTTTTATGAGCACTCTGTATTTAAAAAGAAAACTTGCTTAAAATGAAAAATTTAAGAAAAAATTACAGCCTAAATAAAAAACTGCACACACTAATAATTGAATCTGCTAGATCTTAAAGCACAAATGAATAAATTTTTCAACTGACAAGATTGTATAGTCATCTACTTGACTTCATGTCACATTTAGTAATTCTAATAATAACTATTACCTAATAGACAATTTCTATTTGGAAAGTTTTACATGTTCAGAGGATAAAATGTTAGTTATAATAGAAGATCTGTGACAAAAATGATAGGAATCCCAAAAACCTAAAACCCAAACCAAAATAAACATGTTTTTTCAGTTAATATTAATCCTATTATTACCTTTTTCTGCAGCTGATACATATCTCTTGCCTTTGTTTTATAGCTGGTACATGTCTTGCCTTTGTTTTGTACCTAATACATGTCTTGCTTTGCTTTGCAGCTGATTCATGTCTTGCTTTTGTTTTGTATCTGTTACATGTATTGCTTTTGCTGTAGCTGATGCTGATACATTTCTTGCATTTGTTTTGTAGCTGATACATGTCTTGCATTTGTTTTGTAGCTGATACATGTCTTGCATTTGTTTTGTAGCTGATACATGTCTTGCCTTTGTTTTGTGGCTGATAAGTGTCTTACTTTGTTTTGTGGCTCATACATCTCTTAACTTTGTTTTGTGATTGATACAACTCTTGCCTTTGTTTTGTAGCTGGTACATGTCTTGCCTTTGTTTTGTAGCTGGTACATGTCTTGCCTTTGTTTTGTATCTGGTACATGTCTTGCCGTTGCTTTGTAGCTGGTACATGTCTTGCCTTTGTTTTGTAGCTGGTACATGTCTTGCCTTTGTTTTGTAGCTGATACTTGTCTTGCCTTTGTTTTGTAGCTGGTACATGTCTTGCCTTTGTTTTGTAGTTGATACTTGTCTTGCGGTTGTTTAGTAAATGATACATTTCTTGCCTTTGTTTTGTAGCTGTTACATGACTTGCCTTTGTTTTGTAGCTGATACTAGTCATACCTTTGTGTTGGTGTTAGCAGTGATAGAGTTGAGAAAGACTGAAGCTATTGCTTAGAAAACTGTTGTGATTAGACTTGGTGATGGGGTTAATTGTATGGTATTGTTCCTGCTTGGAGGATGGTTGTCTTGGAGTGGGGAGTTAGTTGGGAGGCTGTATACATATGATCAGATTAGAGAAAAACCAGTTCTCTGTCTATATGCTAGCTTACATATCTAACTACCTACCAACTTACCCGCCAGCTATGTCATACTGTTTTTGTTCCTACTGAAGCTTAAAATGTGTGTGTGTGTGATTTGGATTTTTAATGTAGTTTTACCACTTTTTCAGACATATTGTAGCATGATGTCCCACCAGTCACATTATCCTGACACCAGGCTGACTAGTCCTGACACTAACTTCTTAATTCTGAGCACCTATCAAGGCAGCCATTAGTACCATTTTTATAAGTCTTTGATATGACCCAGCCAGGGATTAAACCCATGACCTCCCACAACCAAGGTGGATACTTTTAACTGTTTATGCCACCAAAGTGGTCTCAGAAGCTTAAAGAATGTGCATTTTCATTTGATCCCTCTGGATCTTCCTCAGCATGGTTTTCTCTGGCATAGCTTTTGTCCTTAGTGATATAAGGTGTTTGAAAATCTGAAACAGGAATTAGTTTTAGATTAGTTTTAGGCAACTATATCTACAAAAGTGAGGGCCCCTGGTTCCTATATGGTCAAAGTCACTTTCTTTTGCAAATGACTCAAAGATCTCCCTTCTGTCTGTGTGGGGTGGGGGCCTGGTTGCCAAGTGGTCAAAGTCACTTTCTTTTACATATGACTCAAAGATCTCCCCTCTGTCTGTTTTGGGTTGGTGGGCCTGGTTGCCAAGTGATTATAGTCACTTTCCTTTACAGATCACTCAAAGATCTCTCCTATATCTGGATTTAAGTATCATGCTCAGTTAGTGTGGGTATGTCAGAAAGCTTGCTGGTAGCTTCATATGGGTAGTGGTTCTTCCCAGGGTTTTAATAGGTTCTTTCTTACTTCACAAGATTTTATGTTCACCATATATAGCCTATCATGTGCTGAAAAATGGTGTGCAACAAACAAAAACAAAAAATGCAAAAGAACTATTGGTACATAGGTGGCTGTGTATTATGGCTATTTTTGGGCAATTATAAATGTTTTAAAGCTATTGCCACATAAAATTTTGACAATGATAGTTTAATGGCATTTAAATTTTATACAGATACAATTTGCCATCAGATATGCTTGTTTTTACTAAAAGAAAAACTGTTTAAACAACTACTTTAAAAAAATATCATACCATTCATTATTTGGGTTTTATTAGATTTTACATGCTTTGGGGGTGTCCAATTATAGACCTTGTTGCAACAGTTCGGAGTCACAAATTGCCCACCATTGTCTCTCCAGTCACAGACCAAGAAGCCTGGGCCATATATGCACCATCAGTCAGTTGGGAGGAGTTTTAGACACTTCTTTACTCGACCACTCATTTTTTCCAAATAATTTTAGTACCCCAAAAATTGAGTGATTAGAACTGCCAACTGGATCTGATAGCCCCTCTCAGATGGTCAATGTCATGAATCAGTAATCTACTTGATCTGGACATAACCAGGTAAATCCTGGCAAAGCTGAACCAACTCATGTTCACATGTATTTCATTCCTGTTTAGACCCACAACTCCTTTACACCTGGCTATTGTTGCAAAAGCTCTGTGATAAAAGTAATTTCAGTCTTTGATTGAGGAGCGAATCTTTCCTGTTAGAAAGTCCTCCACATTGACTGCTTACAAGAGGAAATAGCATGTGTTTAGCAACTGGTGTAAAGTCAGTAACTGTAGCCCTATGAGTGCTGTAGTTCTGCAGTTGGATGGGTTTTGTTTCTTTTCAATCATAATGGGAGAGTGGATATTGGTCATGACAATGATATATTTCACCTTCTTACCAATTTATAGGTATGGGTATTTATTGATGGATATTATATGAGAGTTCATATTACACTAGGAGCAGGTATTATTAGTGGATATTATTGTTATATGAGAGTTTATGTTCCACAAGGAGAGGGTATATATATAGGTGAATACCATTGATATATGAGAGTTCTTGTTACACTAGGAGAAAGTATTTATAGGTGGATGCTGTTATTTTATGAGAAATCATGTCGCACAAGGAGAGGGTGGGTATGTGTATATATATATACATATATATATATATATATATATATATATATATATATATATATATATATATATATATAGGTATTGTTCATTGTACAATCTCATTAAAAATGCTATAAATGAAGAAGAAAAAACTATGAGATCACTGTATCTCTTTCCTGCAGCTGTCATTATTCTTGGGCATCCCTGTAGGGGCCACTTCCGAAATTCCGAAATAGCACAACTATTTGTGACTGAAGGCATAACTTTTTTATTCTTCTGATTAGGATAGTTCTCATGACTTGTATTCAATCTCTTTCAGTCATGAGAGTGAAATGAAGGTGGGACCTCCAGGAGAAAGATTTAAAAGAGATGGATGGAGACAAGATCCTGGTGGGTTTAGACAAGATGGAAGTGCTGGCTTCAACTTTGTGCACCCAGTACCAAACTTCTCATACAAAAGTGGGGATAGCAGCAGATCACACACCATAGTTCCTGTTAAGGAGCTTACTAGCAACTCAAAAAATAACTTGAAGTATGCAGCTGGTCTTGACTGCCCTGAGCATGTGGTGGAGGGTACAATTATGAAACTTATGACAAAGAAAGAAAATTATGATTCCCCTTTGACAAGTGTGAAGAAGCACTGCCCATTGGAAGTAACTGGAGTCATTGAGGTCAAAGGTCCAGATGATAAGAATCCACAATATACTGACTTAGTGAGCCTGCCAGAAGATCAGGTTGTGCTCATAGATAGCAATAACAATAGGTGTTTTCTGTTGGATTCATCATTTAACAACATATCCAGCTACCCACTGTCAAACAAACCAAGGAGAGTCAGCTTGTTTGATGGCAATGAAGTGGCAGTGACCCTAAATAATAAGAATCAAATTCAGTTTTTAACGGTCAAAAACAACACAATCAAACCTACTCGGATGATTAAGACCAGACTACCATGCTTTGGTATTGCTGTTGCTGGGAAGGGAAGTACCATTGTGACAGGACCTAACTTTGCCAGAAGTAAATGTTATTGGAGTGTCATTAATGACAGAGGAGAGGAAATGTCTTACCATGAATATTGGGACAGTGCATTGAATGACAGCTACCTTGCTCTAAATGCATCCAAAACACGGGTCTACATCTCAACATGGGAAACCAATTCACTATTTTGTTTTGATATTGCTGGAAGACGACTGTTTGTTTACAGCCCCGATAATCTGAAAGGTTCCTATGGTATCACTCTAGACATGGATGATAATGTATATGTTGTGGGAAAACAGTCTAAAAATATTCATCAGTTGTCACCAGATGGGGCTATTCTTCAAATTCTCACTGCTGAGCTTCCACAATACCCAGCTGCAGTCACATACAAGAGGACCAAAAACCAATTACTCTTGACAAATCGCTCCAGTGATAATAAGAAAATTCATGTGATCAAACTCAGCTAATTTGTCACATTGATATTCCAGTGTTAAATGGCTTAAAGTTTTGTCTCTCCTGCATATATATTTTTTTGTTTTGTAGCATTATGTCTTATTGTGTAAGTTAGCTTATACTTGACAGAACTGGAACATACTGGTGTGATATTCAGTACCTTGTTCATCTTGAACTGGTCCAAAGAAGGAAGAATAAGTTTAGGTTGTTGTTACAGTTTCAATATCACATTGAGAAGCCTTTGCACTCAGTTGCATCCAGCCCAAGAGATTGGACTTCAACTTACGTGGTTTCTGATTATGATCGATTCGTAATAATCGTAATTAATATTGATGTTATCAGAGACTTGTTAGTGAGGAGTTAAAATTTGTTTTGAGTATCTATTATGCATATTTAGTACACTGTTTTAAAGTTCGTACTTTTACAATATTTCATATTATTTTTACATGTTAATAAGTAGATAATACTTTTTAAATGTCTATAATATTGGATCTATGATTTTTAGTAGAGGAATATTTTAATTTGTGATGTGCCATTGTATAATACTAAAATTATATCATCAAATTATTGATAATCCCTGTATAAGTTATTTACTTGCAATTTTTTCATCAAATTGATAATCTCTGTATCAGATATTTAAATGTAATTTTATCATTAAATTATTGATAATCTCTGTATCAGATATTTAAATTGTAATTTTAATTCATAGGATGTGAATCGTCAGATACAGAAATACTATTTTTCTGACTGTGTCAGCATCATCAACATCAGTTACTGTATTCAACTAATACTTTTAATACAATATTTCTGTATGACTGAGACTTGTACCCTGATATGGCTGTGTCTTGTGCCAAAGTTAGCATATCAATTAATTTTTGTTTAGCCATTTAGATATGAAACTGAACATTTGAGAAATCCTTGTTTATAGTGTACCTTCATTTTACTTGTATTGCAAAAATCTCTGCCACTTTAGCTGTGTTTTAGTTCTGCTGGACATAGACCAGAAAAGCTTATGGAATGGTCTGTTTCCCACTAGTCCATTATCACAAGTTTGTTTTTGTTACTTCTTCTAAACAACTTGCATGACCATAATGAAACTTTACATGCATATTCATCCTATAGACTAGTTCATCCTAAATAAAAAATGGTGCTGCTCTGATGTTTAGTATGGCCACCATATTGAAAATCTTGTTCTTGCTACTTATTGCAAATTGATATTTATTTGAACCATAGTTTTATTAAAAAAACGTATTGTGATTTCAAGTTGGTGCTAAATAAAAATGGTACCAATTTGATGTCCAGAATGGCTGCAACAGTTACCATCTTGAAAATCTTATCACAACTCCTATATGGATGGTCATACAAACATGAGGTTTTACTTAAAGGCTTCTTCTAAACTGACATCCGGTATGACCCCCACTGCATGATGTTGAAAATCTAACTATCACAAATCCACCTGAGCAGAAGGTCATATTGATATGAGATTTTCACCCCAAGATTTTTTATGATGCCCATTAAGGGTGCTTTGGGTGGAGGAGTAGTCTAAGGCAATCACCTATATAGATCAGACATTTTGCCACTGTCTACGTGGTTTAAAGTCTCTGGCTCAGCCAATATTAGTATGTGAGAAAGCTTGCCAATAGATTCATGTGAGTAATTGGTTCTTCCTTGGGGTTTTCCCAGGTTTTTCCTCTACCAAATATACTGGCTGCCACACAAAGTTTATCTTGTGCTGAAAAATAGCAATAAACGCACAAAACATTAAATAAAAATGGTGCCAAAGTGACATCAGATATGGCCGCCACAGTAGCGATCTTGAAAATCTTATCACTGCTCACTCAGAATGGAAAATCATACTGAATATGTATTTACACCAGATGACTTCTTATGATGTCTAGTAAGTCCTATTTTAAAATGGTGTGAATCTGATGTCTGATATGGCTGCCTTGACGGCCAGCATGGAAATTTTGTCATTACTACTTCTTCTGAATGAACGCTGTCATTGCTTTTAGGGGTTATTGATGTCCATGGTGTAATAGCCCAGATCAAGCAAATATTAAAATGAAATTAATGGATGGAATAAATGGAAATTTGAGCAGAGATATTGAATAGAACAGCACATGTCCTGTTTGCCAAATATAACAATTAGTTTGGTACATCAAAATAACATTGTATAGGACCAATTGCAGGATGTAACTCTGCTAGAAAAGGAAAAATAAATAACTCAAAGCTCTGAAATGCAATTAGCAGCTCCATTTTATAAACACTTGACAGTCCACAACTCCTGCTCAAATGTTAATAAAACAGATTCATTGATTCAAAGAATTCACATCTCAGTTAAATAGATTAAGCAAAATTCACTTCTTAGTTTATATTCTTCTATTGCTAACTAACAATTCATTATCATAAAGCTTAACACAAATCTGATAATCAATTCTTATAATACATGATTCCCATATCAATTAAGACAAATCAATTAAAACACTCATATTGAAACAATCATAGACTCGTATATAAAAAATTATGCATGAAATTAAGATGCAGTACCTTTAAGATTTGATGTTCACTTAAATTTCCCTTTAGAAAACCATCTCTTTACACCCTGGCTATGTGTATCAAATCTAGACTACACATCTCTGGAACATCTCTAACAGTCTCACCCACCCCTGGAGTCAAGACATTTTTGCCTCTTGCAAAAACCTGGACTGCCTGATTTTTATGTGTAAAGCGCGAGAGTTCACCTGGGAATCATCCCAAAACCATTAACTACCCAATCAGATCTCAGTTTATCAAACCATCATTATTAACACATACCCTGCCAGGGTTTGTAAATTTCTGCTTGCCTTAATATATCAGTTTTAACAAAGTTTCAACTTGTGACGAATATTTCAACAAGTACAAACACCATTTCTCCAACAAAACCCAGTCATCACCCCAGTTTAGATTCACCTAACACAGTTATAAAATGGAACCCCATTAATAATTAATCAAGTTCCAACCAGATGCACTCAAGTACTATCACCTTTAAATATGCCACTGATTTAACCTGGTACAAAATCATATACATCAACTTAAAATTGATATATATGACAAAGACATCTGCAAAATTCACTGTTACAAATTCTCATGTTAGCATGGGGACTTCTTATGATGTTTTGTTTATTCTGAATTAAAGTGATGCTGATCTGCCACTCTTAAATGGAAAGTAATTGGACATGAGGTTTTCATCTGTCTGATTTTGTATGGTTTCTAATTGGTTCATAATGAAAGTGATGTTTATTCATCAGAGTGAACGAGTTTAAAACTAATCACAATATAAGGATAATGCAATAAAATAGGAGATGAAATAACACCATCTCTGCAGCAATCACTCTCATGCGTAGTGGAGCTGTAATAGACATAGTGCAGTGGTGTGGCAATATGACCTTTAGAGGGTCGTCTTTTGAGTTATGCAAAGTAGAGATTAAAAAATTGCAGATGAAGCATTGAATATTCCAATGATATTGATTCTATCCTTTTAAATATAAAGTTTAAATGAAAACTGAAATCACTCAGTGTACCCGTTTTAAAAATCTATGAATGTGATTAAATCCATTGATCCCTTTTCTTATGTTATCTCTGAAAAAATATTGGTGAACATAGAATAGTCATATTTGATAGAATATACAATAATGTTGAGGTGTTTTATGTACATGTCTGATACCTACACTGGTTTTAATGTTATTTGTATAGCAAATTAAATATAAATGTAATAATTTATTTGCATGACAAGTATGTGTTTTATATAGTGATGCAACTATGACAGTAACAAACATTTAATGGTTTTTGTTGAATATACTCTTATGGGCAGAAATAATAGTTTAATTAACCTGGGTTCAAAACTCTGTAGAGTATGAATTTAATTTCTCTAACCTGTATGATAGTATTGTTTGTAATAAACTATTACTTCTGCCCAATATTATCAAGATTCTACTACAAAATCCAGGGATAGCACTGTCTATTCTGTCTGGTATATATTTATAATTCTTTGTAATAAAAAAATCCTATATACCTTGATTTCTTTCATAGGAATCTGGAACGACTGTGTATATATATGAGAATTATTTACTAGGTCATCATGCAAGTGTGTCTTCTATGCACAAGCTTATGTAACACCGACTTAGTGCTATCATTTTTTGGTGATGCTTGCTTATATGGGCTGGTGCGTGCAGGCAAGGCGATGGGTGCCATTTACTCGAAGACCTGGGTTCAAAACTCGGTAGAGTATGCATTTAATTTCTCTAATCTGTATGATAGTATTGTTTGTATTAAACTATTATTTCTACCCACTATTATCAAGATTATACTACAGAATCCAGGGATAGCACTGTCGTCTGGTGTGTGTGTGTGTAACAAGGTTTGGTTGCCCCAGCAAGGTCTTGCAGAACTTTCATTGTGTTTGCTACCCCATGAATGGCAAAATTGTATCTACCAAGTGCAGAATTCCATGGGAAGTTTAAAAGGGCTTGACAGTGACTGTGCTATCACCTGGTTGGGTTTCAGAGGGTAATGTTTGGAGTTTTGTGTTCAAACAGTGTATGAGAAAATATTTTTACTAATTTACCGTGAAGTCCATGTAAAGCATTGTACAAAGAAAATATAACTCTTGTTGATATTTTTTTATTGAATCAACAATTTAGTTATTACATGACATTTTATCAATAATTTTGAGGAAAAATACCACTTTTTCTTTGTAAATTTTAAATGGGTGTAAAAGTAAGTTTTGAAATCAACATCTATAAACTCAAAGCCTTTTGAGGATATTCATTCATTCATTCATTATTATAGTATTAAATGTGACAGCAACTTTAGCTTAATGAACTAAATTTTAACCAGACAGTATCTTTCATGATTTTGTAAGGTCATATATTTTTTACAGACCTTATTAAATTAATAACACTTATTGTAGTTCAATAGATTTAAAATATGAAATCAAATAATAATGATAACAACAACAACAATAACAAGAAAAAGACAATTTTGGAAGCCACAATTTTCATGGCTTTTTACATAAGTTGTCAATTATTATTGTTATAGCCATTGAGTGTTTTTCAAGGCTCTGTTTGAAGTTAACCCATATGAATTCAATTAAATGTTAGCCAGTGTTGCTAAGTCTGTAATAATAATAATAATAATAATAATATTATTATTATTATTATTATTATTATTATTATTATTATTATTATTATTATTATTATTATAACAACAACAACAATAACAAGAAAAAGATTTTGGAACCACAGTTTTTATGGCTTTTTACATAAATTGTCAATTATTAATGTTATAGCCATTGAGTGTTTTTCAAGGCTCTGTTTGAAGTTAAACCATATCAATTCTATTAAATGTTAGCCAGTGTTTCTAAGTCTGTCACTAAGGAACATTTTTAATATAAAATGGGAACATAAAAACTTTGATATTTAACTGTTTATGTCAAATGCACACTATATTTGTGATATTGACTCTGTATTTTATTATTTTTAGAAGTGATGCAACAGATATTTGTTGTTTTATATTTTTACTATATGATTTTGTCACTGTTAATAAATCTGATGAAGCTTAAATATGAGTCTGTGTTTCATCCCTAGTCCCAGACTTATAGCCAGGATTGCCCACTTCATCTGAGTATCAGAGACCTCATGAAGTTACGGTCTAGTTTAACTGGGCTTTAATTCTAAGGAAAGTTATAAGCCACAGAGAGTATATTGAGACACTGAATGGACACCAAGTAAACAGCCAGTGCCATCAAGTAACAATGTGGAAAATCTAATCACATTACAGCCATTTCAAAAGATAATGTAGCCAAATTGGATTGAGCAGAATTATGTCTTATATGATTTTTTTTAATGAGTTTTCATGAAATGTGTCATGTTAGCTAATTACTTTGCTGCTTAGAGTCATGGAAAAGGCAATTTCTATGCGATATTTCTTATACATGTTATCATGTGGAACTGATTTGTAATTTCTACATATGAAATAAATACTGGTCAAAAAAGAACAGTCATGACAACAAAGACAAAGGGAATCCAAGTCATTCTTAAATTTGTAGACCCTTTTCAGTGATTGCAAATGAAGTATCAATGCTTTCATTACTTGTATGAAAATAATTTGAAATTTTCATGCACAAAATTTGGTTTGTCTTTATACTCTTAGGTTATTTTGCCGAAAAAGCTTTTGATTAAATTTGCAAATCAGAAGGGTTTTTCTTGGAGAGGTTCATTGTGCCATTTTTGAATGCACTATTTCTTTCCTAGATGTGATAGATTAATTAATAATTAACTAACCATTGGATGTTAACAGTATTTTTATTTGAAATCCAATTGCCTAATACTCAGATGTTTTGTACACTTTTTTCATCTTTCTTTTATTTAAAAAAAGCAATTTTAGTGAGCTTGTGTCATGAACTAGCATAATTTAAATACATTCATTTACTATTTCACCTACAACATTGTTATGACTTATCTAATAAATTACCAAACGACCACTTTTGACCTTTGATCATTCCCTACCCAATGATTGGAATATTTATTATCTGTAAAACTTGAAGACCAAGCCTATAAACAAAACATCTATGGATGAGGTACTTAATGTAACAATTCATAAGTTTTATTGAAAGTTGCAAGCAATTCACACAATTACAACATTTTCAAAACTACAACATATCTAAAAACAGATCAAGTGATTTCAAATCTGTTTTAAACATGTCGCTAGGAAACTGAAAATTATGACTACACTGATGACATGTCTCTAGTAATCCAACATTCTGCCGTCATTGAAACCGAACTTTTATGTACAGAAAGAAGCCATAATAAAGATAATTGAACAACTTTTACCATGCAAAGGGAACAAATGCTCTACCGTATTAGTGCAGTCATCTTAAAGATTGTTGATAAAGAAAAAAGAAGACAGTTTTAAATGCCATATCTTTGATGACTGTATCTTCATTTTAATTGTTTGCTTTGAAGTTTAATTTTGACTCAAATGCATAACAATTATCATAATGTTGCAGACAATCCAGTCTAATCTTGCAGCGTCACTTTGGTACCATTAGATATCAATGTGGCTGGTTTAGGTTCTGGAAATCCCGATCATGTAACTGACATGATATTTTTTTTTACACTTAGATCGTGTTTGTAATATTTTAGTCACAAGGGTATTAATAAGTTTTTTTTTTCACCAAGTTCGAAACTTCTTCCATGGACATGCTAGCATCAAAACAGTGTAAATAGATCAATGCAAAAATTACTGGAAATAGACCCACTGGAAATAGATCCATGCAACAAAATATTGGTAATGTTTGTAATGAGAATACAATTTGGATTAATGCTATTCTCAAGAAGTTTTATCCCAAACTGCATTATACATTACTATCTGCCTTTGAAATCTTGAGTGGTTAAAAAATTCGTGTAAAAAATCGTAGAAAAAATTGCTTTGTCCAAACTTTTATCTGATCTGCATTTTAAGATTCACCGTAGCAATCTACTGTCTACATATCGTCCTCACCATAGCACCGAAACTGTCCACTGAAAACAGTTGACAACCTTCTGTCTGATTTGAATAGTGGAAACATTACAGACGTCACCCTCCTTGATTTGTCTGCAGCATTTTAAACCACGATATATTAAGTCGACGTCTCCAACATGTAATTGGCATTCACATTACAACCTTATTATAGGTCAAGTCTTAACTATTGAACAGGATACCAAACTGGGTCCATAAATGGAAAACATTCCAATCCAGTTGGAGTATTTTGTGTGTTCTACAGGGTTTTGTTGTTAGAGCCATTCTCTTCATTATATACAATCAATCCAACTCTAGTGTCCTACATCGTCATTAAGTACTTAACTAACTGTACGATGATAATACCCAGATCTACACATATAGCCACCAACTGAGACTAATACTACCATCCAAGGTATAGAGAAATGCATTCCGATAGGAAGCTACGAATGACATGTAACAAACTGCATATGAATAATGACAAAACTTCCTCATTCCAGTCCTTGACTTAAAGCATTACTTATCAGCAACACCAAGATTAAATTCTCAGAATCAGAAAACCTGTGTCACTCGACAGTGCTCTCTCTCTCTCTCTCTCTCTCTCTCTCTCTCTCTCTCTCTCTCTCTCTCTCTCTCTCTCTCTCTCTCTCTCTCTCTCTCTCTCTCTCTCTCTCTCTCTCTCTCCATTCTTCTTGTTTCTTCTTAATTTCATCTTTGATGACCTCTTAGATCAAGTTTTGGGCTACTTTTTACATCCTGATATTCTGTCTTTTTTAGGTTTGGGTATCAGGCTTTGACTGACACGATGTAAATTCACGTTGAGCGTTAATCATTTCACTTTACGCTCGGTGTGCACTTCTCCTTGTGGGTCCAGGTATTTGTAACCGTAATATTAGGGACAGCCACTAGCAAAACTTAAAATCTTGTCTTATCTCTTATTACACCAACAATTCATGGATGTATATACAAGACTGTGTATCTGATGCGTCAGCTCCATTCTCAATTTTCTTTCATCTAATTCACTTATGTGTTTCTTAGCACTTTCTAGACTGTTCTATTGCAATTCTCTTCTGTCTGGTTCGTCTCCATATCTACTACATAGATTTTGTTTTAAAAGTTACAAACTCAGCTGTTCGGATCATCGTTAGAGTACCAAGAACAGAGCACTCCTCCCATATTCCCTCCCCCTTCACCCTCTAAGGGCTACGTGTTTGTCACAGAATCAAATACAAAGGCTGTTCCCCATGCCACATTTCGTTGACTACTTCTTTATGTAATCAAGTAAGGATAGTACTATAGTTTTGTTCCCTTGAAAATAAGTCCAGCTCTGCTAAATAATGCGAGGTTCTACTAGCTTACCGCCGCATATTTTATTTCTTTATTCAAAATTATTTTCTTCCGTTAACTCAAATTACAAAGTATATCTAGCCCACCCACTCCACATCAAATGAGATATTTGTCAAAAATCCAATATACAGAATATCGCAATAACATCAGTAAAATTAAGTACATAAAGTCAAACATATAACAAAAGTGTAAAAACTTTATAACGTTCCCCTATATATGATAAAATATTCTTTTTTTTCTACGACTACAATGCTCAGTGTTGTCACAGAAATATCCAGCATTTAAGCTGAGTTTCTGTGTTTTTGTTTCATGGCGGTTTCGATACGAGCATTCGGATATTCAAGTAGTTATTCGTTCCTCATAGCTCGGGAAAGTGACATTAAATATTTAAAACAAATCTAATTTCGTCTTATACGAAACTCGTTTATTTCACTAGCAATAAACACTGCGAAGTTAAGAAAGCACTCTGGCAAACGGGTCTCTCTCTCTCTCTCTCTCTCTCTCTCTCTCTCTCTCTCTCTCTCTCTCTCTAACTCTGTGTGTGTGTGTGTGTGTGTGTGTGTGTGTGTGTGTGTGTGTGTAATTCTATCATTTATTATAGTCTAATCCGGGAAGTTAAGAGTGTGCTTATTTTTCTGATTTAACCAATAACCATAGTTTTTAGCCACTTCATGATGGCGCAGTCTGATAAAATTCATTTGCTTTTTTTCTCTTTATAAGTTTTTCTGCTATGAAAGGCATTTACAATGTTCTGAAATAAATATTATCTCATAAAGTGCATCGTTTGCCGTAACCTTTGCGATACACCCAAATGGAAATATATTATTTCGAAACATTCACTGCGTATGCCTTCTCAATAAATATATTTTACAAGGTAACATGTTTCGACAGAAGTTTTACTCAGTAATTTGTTTTAAAAAATCGCATGTTTCCGATTGGGTGAATCGTAAACGTTAAGGCAAATGATGCTTATTATGAATTACACTTTATTTTGTTATGTTTAGCTAATTTGAATAGTTTGGTTTACCTTTGTCCATAATTAAGGTTATGAGTTTAGTCCTATCGGACTCATTTTTTAAAATAAATTTACTTGGATTTGAGATCAAGACCATGGTCCTTGCCGTGCAAATTATATGATTTACTTGTTTTTGCCATGTTTGTAAGTTATAAATAAGATGTTTACAGTCTAGCCTTATTTTAAAAATATAGATGGTTCTAGAGGCGAATTTGTTTACAAACTTGTTGGGACAATGAACCACATATTGGTCATCTTATTGTAGCCCAGCTCCTTATATAAGGTTCTAAAATTCTTCATTCCTATCGCATTATCAGTCTTTAAGTTGTGTTCAGTTATAATATTATTTGGTGGTTACTGTGGATTAATTTAAAGCCATTCAGATTACAGCATTGTGATACATCAAGACTGTTAGCATATTGGCAAATTAAAGATTATAGGTTGTTACGGAAGGATTAGTTATACCTTTGAGTGTTACGGGGTTTAATTAATTATTTTTATACCCGTGTATGGTTTTGGTTATAAAAAAATGGGGTGGGGTGTTTCCAATATTTCTTTAGATATGGCACCCACCCAGGCTCGATTATAGTTCAGAAGTTAAGTAGGTGAGTATGGTTCTGAGCCCCCAGTCAGCAATGCCGACAGTTAAATACAAAAGTACTAAAGTGTGAAATTAAACAGTTAAATACAAAAGTACAAAGGGGTGAATTAAATAAAACAATTTAATTATTAATAAAACTTCAACATGCGAGCTTCCCAATCGCTCGACCCTTTTGTGCCTATTTCATCATCTGAATCAGTGTGAGAATTTCGCCCTGTCCTTGGTTCTACTCATCTGTCTCTCTAAATTTCTCATGCACTCCTTTACTCCTTCAACTTTCCTCTCCACTTCTACTCCTGCTTTGCTCCTTCGAATTTCCTCTCCACCTCAACTTCCCTTTCCGTCGACTTCCTAGTCGAACCGTCGACTCCAATCCGTCGACCCTGACTGTACCGACAGTCTTACTTCAGTCTTCTCTCTCAGACTCTCGGGACTCTCCTTCTAACTGAAGTTGTCCCACCCGGAAAGCTTCCTGTAAAACACAATGAGGGTGTACTATTTTGCTTGGCACATACACTCACACTACCCAGATAACTTATCATCAGATAATGCTATCAAATTTCATGGGTCACGCATCAATTCCCACCGAAATACTCATACATTCATGGATGGTAAACACAATGTAAAATCATAACATAATAACACATCATAAAGCACGATATCAATTACTCGTATACTGGCAACTATAATGGATTCACATCAGTACATAATAACCAACACATCTATTTTGCATCACAAATCATACAAATATATAAATATGCAACTATCTATGCTTTTAACATATTCAAACATACATTCATAATCTTGCTTACATCAATCATTTCCTAACTCCAATACAAATCTCTAATAAGTACACAAATGAAACTCTACAAAGTAATTCTTCATTCTAACAATACTATTAGTAATTGCGTAAACATAATATTAGTACTTACAGTTACGGCGTTGCAATGTGTGAATCAAAAATCAAACGAATATCTACCTTCTCGAAGCTTTCTTTGTTCGCAATCTTTTTCCTGCGATTCAAGCCAAATTTACGAGTGCGTATCTCGGAGAAGCCTTAATTGTTCAATCAACTAGTAATCTGCCTCGGTCTACTAAAAAATTCTAGGATGGAGTCAGTTTGATATCCTCGAAACTTTGAGGTATGCCCACCCACTAGCTTAATTCTGATTGGATGCGGTGGACTAACCATTTCCAAGTTGTAAATCAGCGGAACTGTCAATATAAGTTGCCTACCCTTTACTACATATGGCTCTTTTGATCTCCTACTAAAGGATTAGCACCCAGGTGTAATTTACGATGCCCTGTTCTGCACAAAGAACTTTTTGGCGACTACGTCTCGCTTGGCTTCTTGCTGGCGGCGTTTGTCCACAGATCAAACATCGGATTAGTGTCAGTTGGATAAATATCTGTCCACCTAGGTAGACCGTGACATAGGCACATCAGCACATTCAAGATTGGGATTTCAGAACACCACTGGAATTCATTCTGAACACTATACTTTCACATAAATTTAAACTTTTTAACTTAGAAAATTTAACTATTTGTTGAATTATATAAAACTTGTTGGTTTGGATGTTTCTTTTATTTACCACAAAGTCGTAACAATTTCAAAGCATGATTTTAATCTGAGTTTTAAATGAGTTGTCAGATAAATTTGTCTTTCATTCGGTATGTTCTAGAAAAATCTCGAGTCTCGAGGGTCTGACCATAGTTTTTTCATGACGTCACTTTAATCCATTTTAGAGTGAGTTCGATCGCATCCTAGATAGACAAAGATTAGATGGTTAGGTGCTGGGCTGTCGTAAGTAATGAGTTTCGGGCGATCGCCCAGGGTGCCGTTTCGTGCAGTCTGCTTTACATTTGTTGGGGTGGGGGGGAGCCAAAGGCTACGATCGCCCGTGAACCATTTCGGCCAAAGCAAACTTTCGATGGTCTTGGTTAGGTGACCGAAGTCTTTGTAAATCATCGCTAAGCAAGGAACTTATTTCCTGAAAGAAGACCGTATTATTATTCCACGTGTTACTGCCAGTCCTTTGAGCTCTACGTCCGTGTTACCTCTGACCTTTACCACCACATGTTCATATTTGGATATATATCATGCAGTGAAAAGTAAAAGCTCTTCTCTGCTGAAAAGTTGGAATTTGCCTGAACCGTCCTGTAAAATTATGAAATAACGCTGTGTGTAGAGTTTGATGAAGAGTGCCACGTCTCAGCCTCACGTGAAATAAAATGTGTTTGGTCAGGCGATTAAATGATTAAATTGGAGATCTACATCATAATAGTTTAGTTTGATTCCGTGAGTTTAACGCCATTTTTTTCAATCCTTGAAACGTTAAAGACCCACGAAAAGCTACAAGCAAGCTTTCTCACATACGCTGGTCGAACGGAGACTCGAACCGACGCAGACAGGGGTCTAATGATAGTGATCAGTAAAGGTGAGTGCCTCATATATATGCCTATATATATATATCACTATATATGTATGCCTACATACATATATATATATATATATATATATATATATATATATATATATATATATATATATATATATATATATATAGGCACATATATATAGGCACATATATATAGGCACATATATATATCCACATATATATAGACACATATATATATATATATATATATATATATATATATATATATATATATATATATATATATATGTGTGTGTGCCTATATATATATGTGCCTATATATATATGTGCCTATATATATATATATATATATATATATATATATATATATATATATATATATATATATATATATATATATATATATACAGAGAGAGAGAGAGAGAGAGAGAGAGAGAGAGAGAGAGAGAGAGAGAGAGAGAGAGAGAGAGAGAGAGAGAGAGAGAGAGGGGGGGGGGCGGTATAGAATCAAATATCCGGGATATAATCTGCGTTACATAAATGTACAAAAAGTAAAAATAGATGTCGCTTTGGCTTGTAGACTTTTAGGAAATTATACACCGTTTTCAGTTTCCGCAACTAGTCTATACAAGCTGGTTGTATTTATAGTTTTAACACATGTGGAGACAACCATGTAGAGGTTTACAAACACAACGTTTTTGTGTTTATTTTTTTGTCGTATATATGTTTTGTATTTGCCTTTGAAAAAGACTCATTAAGAGTCGAATGCGCTTAGGCTAGTTAATTACTAGTTTCGTACTGTTCGTCGTCAGTTTATTGCACCTATATATATATATATATATATATATATATATATATATATATATATATATATATATATATATATATATATATATATATATATATATAAGAAAGAGTATGTAATATTATGTCAGCTGTGATTCAACGATTACCAGGAAAACAAACTGCATTGGTTTTTTCTTACGAAAAGCAATATGTCTGAGCGATTAGGCCCGCCCACAAGTGACCCACAAAATTAGTAATTTTATGAAAAATATATCTATAGAGAGAAAGTAACGATGAAAGAAAATGAAGGAAATGAAAAATGAAAAAGCGATGAAAGAAAATTTTAAGTTCCATATAAGATATAAATTGCTTAAAAGTTTATCTCCAAATGTCGTGTTCAAAGAATTACCCAGCGAATAAATCTAAGGGGTCACGTCATAATGATCAAAATCGGACCCCGCGTTTGCTAAGGCCGTTGCTGTGTGTTTGTCTACATGTACTTTGCATGATATACTATTTGATCAAAACAATGTTACTTCCTTTGTCATAGAAATCGAAATTGCACTTAATAATAACAAGTTAAAAAAACCCCAAACATTTATCTTCAAATAATCCACACCTATTCAACATTAATTCCAGCTTCACATAGATTAACTGATCTGTTATTATGCCGATTGCAACTTGCTTTCTTTCCAAGCGTTTTACAAAACTAATGCTAGCGATGGAAAAAAATATGTTGTGATAGAACCCGCCTGGTAAAAGGAAAGTATCTGCTAAGTATCTGCTAACAACAATGTTTACTTACTTTCGAAACTCAGTATTGTGATAAAGGGCTCTTCCATTCTCAGTTTATAAAATAAATCTCTATAATCTTATAATTTTTAATGTTAACGGAAATTAGAAAACAATTAATTATGCAATATATTCTCTACATTTGTTTCTCAGTACTGAACTTTCCACTGTGTGACAATCAATACAAATCATATGTTAATCTAAAATACCTTAAAAAACGACTTCATGGTGAAGTTCTTGTCAAAGTTTCACCGGCATTTTTTAAAAGCTTGACTGTCAACAAACCCACGTGCAATGGAACACAGATTTCACTTCCGTATCATTACCAAGACCTTATTACTCCCTGCACTCTGTGGCCGAAACACACACAGACAATTACATCATAAGCTCGTATTCTAAAGAATAAATAATTGCCTTTAAATGCATACCAAGAATCTATAAATCTAACTTTTTTATCACCACCAAACGGAGACAGGAAAAAAGTCTCCAAAAATAGACTAGGACTACGTTACTGAACCGGAAATATCATGCTCTCAATGATATTCCGCTGTAGGATTTGAAAAACTACTTCGTTTGTGAAATACGCGCTTCTCCACGTTCTTTGCTTCCGGTTACTCAAGCTGTATTGAATTTCAGGCGCAACAATGCCTAATAAATCAAAATTACCGGACGGGTAAGGGATGATAGCATAATTCACAAAGAAAATTAAATTATAAATATTTTCAGATTTTTTTTGAATAAGTCTTATCCAAATTTATACTGAGTGTTCCTTTGTAACGAAATTAAAGGAGTGGGGTAGAGATGGGCTACCAATTTTCGTTAGTGTAATTTATTCACAACTGTAATCCTTCCATATTTTTGCCAACGTTGTCAATCACTGAGCATGAGTGTTCAGACATTTTTTAAAAGCTATTGTTCAGAAACATTTGTAATTGTTTAAATATTTTCATAAAAAGTCAGTTTGAAAAACAAATTAATCTATGCTTTGAAGAAGACGTATGCACATTTGTTCAGATGAAAATATAAATTTATTTATTAATAATGAATTTTTAATAATTAATATTTATAAATAAATAGTTAATCAGATTGCCCCACCCCAGTGATGCCACTGCCAGGATCCCTATGAACGACCATATTGCGAAAACATAGACACAACTGCCCTCAATATAATCAATTTTTATGATTGCTTGATTAGTAAAGATAGTTCGGATAAAAAAAAAATAAACATAAAAAGAATAAAAAAATAGAAAAGGATTGTGGCTACCTGTGATATATGCTATAGTCCATAAACCAGTCTAATGTATGTCATGAATTGCAATTGTAGTGCTGAAATTGACATAGTGGTAGCTTATTTTGTTAGTCTTTAGAGTTAATGAATGTTGCCTGGGGGTGAATAAGGTCATTGTCTATTAAACCAGCAAGAGAGAATCTTTTGTGGGATTTGATTGATAGTCTTCAAGACTTGTGATGTGTTTTTTTTTCTTCTGATGTTAAGTGATTACATCCTACTAACAAATTATGTATTAAATTATTAATTCTGCCTACTATTATCACACATTCTTTGATAGAATCCAGTGATAGCATTTTCCGTTCTGTTTAGTATATATATATATATATATATATATATATATATATATATATATATATATATATATATATATCAATCTGGATTTTTGGCACATGTGTAAATTTAATAGTAAGTTGAATGAAACATTTTCCCTGTCACAAATGATGAAACAATAAAGTAAACAAATTAAAACCTGATAAAAAGTTGATGTACTTAAAGCTGACATTATTTACTCTACAGGTGGGAAGATTACTGCCCCTTTGGAGAGGTAATAGAGAGAACATGCATTCTGCCTTTGAAAGTTCCATTGAAGGAGGTAAGAAGCCCAGTTAAAAATTATATGCATAATCATACACTACAGCTATTCATGATACTTTAGACTAATTGCAATTCATGCTAATGGATAATCACAATTAGCAAGAAAATTATCCATGGCACTAGTAACCTGAATGTGTTGGATTGAGTAGTTTCCAGGTTATTTACAGGACAAGTTTGAAACTTGATTGACACAATGTTAATTTCTTGGTTTTGTTTCTAAAAAAAAAAATCAGTGAAAATCAGTGTTTTACAGTCTTGTTGTGCCTTTGAAATAAAAATTTGTTAATAGGATTAGATGTAATTTCAGAAGACTTAATTTTGATAGATAAGTAAGCAATCTAATTAGAAGTGTAAATGTTAGCATTTTGTCCAGTTTTGCATTGAAACAATATAAAATGCTTTCCGGTACTTTTACAAATTGTTTTAAATTTTTTCCAAAAATGTTTTGAATCAACAATATCTTGCAAAATTAAAATTTTATGGCAGTTCTGTTACTTGCCAAATAGTTGACCATGTTGATTACTAGACAAGAGTCAGTAAAAATCATGTAATTTGGATCAAGCACATAATCCACAAAAATTGGTTCCACATTTTGCATATTTTCTGAAGTTTGAGCGTTCTTGATGCAAGGCTTTGAGTTCTTGGTTTGAACTCTGGCCGCAAGGTACTAAAGACTTATTTACAAAATGGTACTATCAGCTGCCTTGCATTGTGCTCAGCATTAAGAAGTTAGTGTTAGGACTTCTCGGCTTGGTGTCAGGATAATGTGTCTGTTTGGAACTTGATGCTGCATGTCAGCGGCATCGTGCCTCAGTGTTAGACATCACTGTAAACTGCCACACTGCAGACACTGTTGCGCTATGACTGGAAAATTTTTAAAGCTATGGTAAAAATCACACACACACACACACACACAGGGACAGCAGAATTTACTTGTTCACATTATTGATAAAAGTTAATATATTTTACCACCCAGAATTAGTTTTTTGAGATTTTTTAACATCTAACATTCTCATGTATCTATTTTATGTGGACAAAATGAATTTTACAATTAAAATTGTGATTATAATATAACCGTGACATAGTGCATAAATAAAACTGGTTCTTTTACTGACAAGCAATCTCCTGTTTCCAATTTCAAATATATTTGTATTGAAATATCTATTTTTTCAGTCCCTGAGTAACAAGTATGAAGAAGCAAAAAGGTAATTTCAAAAAGTTAAAATCGTTTCAATTTATGCATAATTTCTTCAGCATTTAAATTATACAATGAGTTCAATAGTGACCAAGAGTACCGATCAACACTTTGGCAAAGCACGGTGATTATCTGCTCTCCTGCATATCTCTATAGTATACTTCGGTTAGAAATAACACAACTGAACGCCAGTATTTTTTGTTCTCATTCAAAGTATCAATTTTTAGAGAAATTGCATAGTTAAATTTTTTTTGAGAGAAATTACATAATTAAAATTGACTGGCAAATTTAGACTAAAAACATTTATTGTTGGAAATGAGGTCAGAGTTTATATCTATAGACATAAATGGTAAATCTATCCTAGAATATGCTGGATTAAAATGGATGGAAGGAGGAAAGATAGACAAAAAGAGGTTGACAGAAGAGCATTGTTCTTTAATGAATGATGCTATAGTCCGAAAATACATCCCCGTTGGTTTGTACCCCCCCTACCGATTTCAATAACTAAAAGGTTTAATGTGATAAAAAGTGCAGAGAACTAAGTCAATTGAATCATTGATTTCTAACCTGTCACCAGAATGGCACTAGTACTTGCATCCCCTTGAAACCTTTAATGCTTAACGAACTTTCCATACTAACACGGCACCATATTACGTACACTACAGGGTAATTTATTTCCATCCGACAACATAATGACGTAATTGATTTTATTCGGTAACTGCCAGATAATTCCATAAATTGCAATAACGTTGACTTTGGAATTATATTCCTTTAAACACATGAACATATTAATGAAATCGCTTGTTAAATCCATGTGAAAGGCAGACGACATATGTATGTACATATTTAGTCGCGCATGCGCCCCTTTGCTGAAAATGGACTGGTCCAGAAACTGGAAATGGTTCTCAAGCATGTCAGTCTATTAATATTGAAAGCTTCCGTTAAGCATGAAACACGCAGGCGATGATGGTGTTATGGCAATTCTTCTCACATTCAGGTTAGAAAATATAAATCAATGAATGAATTGACTATGTTCCTTGCACTTTTTATCAAATTAAATGTTTTCATTATTGAAATCGTTAGGGGGTACAAGCCAATGGGGATGTATTTTCGGACTATAGTTATCAGTTTTACATGCTGAGTATAACTTAAAATAATTCATCAATAAATTGGCCTCCTTAATTAGAATTGTTAACAAGTACCTCATAGTATAGTAACTGTATCAACATTACTGGTACAAAATTAACATCTTCTTAAACTTTCCAGATTCACTCCGCAGACTTTGATAGACATGCTAAATGACCGAGGCTTAACTCTTGGATTGATCATAGATCTGACCTTCACAACTAAGTATTACAATCCAGAGGTAAGAAGGATATCATTTAACTATACATGAATCACAATTTTCATAAAATTGCACAAAAGGAATCTGGATTATTTCTGCATTATTTATTAAATTCCAAGAAATTTTACTTGTCCTGCAAATTGAGATTTTTCCTGGTTACTAGTAGAGATGTCAGAATTCTAGGAAACTTCTACTTTGTGCCTGTTGATTCGAACGATTGACTAACCAGGTACCTGATCAAAAGGGAAATTGTATTAAATGTGAACCATAACTGCTTTGTTGTATTTCACACATGCCAACCTCCAAGAGAGGTATAAGCATGATTATTATATAAGTGTCATCTGAAAATAAAAAGAGCAGTCATGCCATAATTAAGAATGAAAAATGTACATTTATTTTTGCTACTTACCAGTGTCTGTAGTTAAAGGTTTTGTCACAAATCAGCAAAAGAGACTAAATCTCATTGGGTTAGTGGCACATCCCATTCATGAATGCACAACCCAGACAGGAATTTGCCACTTTCACTGGATTCACCTGAGAAATTTTGATGGGGAGACAATAATCAAATGCAGAATTCCACAAAAATCTTGCATGCATGTGTATAAAAAGTTTCTTCTGTTATGTTAAACTAACATTTAGAGAAGTTCATCTATTTAGTAGAGCAATCACATTCCTCCAGTGTGTCACAAATAGATGTTGAACACTCAGCATTTGTTCTTTCTACCTGTTCTCCTGCAGATTATCCCTCATACTCTTCCCCCTACTAAAGTGTCGTTTAAGTGAAATACTGGTTTAAACTGAGTATATAGATAGCCACCTTGCAGGAAGAAAGGGGAGTTAACTTGTAAGAGTTGCTTCCCTTTGTCTATGTATGTATGCGTGTGTATATAGATAATATACATACACACACACACACACACACACATATATATATATATATATATATATATATATATACACACACAAAGATAGAGGGCTAGATGCAGAGGTTGCAAAGAAAATTATCCTAATGTAATGTGATAAGGTATGTATTATCAGAGAAACATAATTTACTATAAATGAATTTACTTTCTTTTCAATATGTTTTTAAGGATGGTTGCAAAATATTTAATTATCTCATACAACAGATTAACCCATAAATTTCCAAATGTTTTGATGAACTGACATTTTGTGTTGCAGGAGTTCACAAACAAGGGTATATATTATCAGAAAATCTTCGTTGAGGGTCACAGTGTCCCATCAGATGAAGCTGTCTATCAGTAAGTATCCATCTGATCATTTATATTTGCTCAAAGCATATTGTCCTGTACATGTAAAATCCAAGTACAAACTTTACTGACTGAAATCTGCTGTCACATAATGTGCTGGCAGACTTGGGGTCTGTTAAGAGTAATCAGTGGGTACATTATTGTGTTATGCATCAGCAGATCAAGGTCTTAGTTGTTTGCTGTTTGTTTATTATATCCTCAAAATAATTGCAAAAGTTTGAACATTTTTCAAGTGATTATTAAGATCATATACATTAGGGTCATATTCATTTGTGGTCAAGATAGATTGTGTACATGACTTCCAAAATACACATAATTGAAACATGTTTAAAGCTGAAGAAAAAGGAAAAAAATGGAGCTTTTTGTTATCCAAAATTCTTGTAAAAAAATTTTCATTGTGTTATGGTTAGGAGTGCTTATGGAATAGCCTAGTATCCATCAAGTATCTTCCATTGACCATCATCATTTGCTTGTTGCCACTCAGGATGCCATATTTCTGATTTGATTTGGATCAAACTTAGAATATAGGTTTGGTTCATTAAGATCTTGACATGGTTCATTAATGAGTGATATCCATGCAGATTTTAATGAATTGATCTTGGATCTTTTTACTACTCCAGAGACCATTTTTCTAATCTAATTTTTATCAGACTTGAAATGTGGACTTGTATCATCAGTATCCCCTCCCCTGGAAATCATACTGCAAATATATATAAATTCTGACAAGTTTAATCATACAAATGAAGCTGAAAATATATCACGAGATTCTGGTCAAAATATTAGTAAATATTAGCTTTAATTTCAGACTGCTTACTATATTAATTCTCCCCGCTCTGAATGAGTGATCTCTCCCCAGCAAAAAATCCTGCAGGTGCCCATGTGCATAAGCTCTCTTATTGTCATTACAATATTTACTGGTGTTTATTAACAAATAGACAAAGGACTTCACCTTTAAATATTATTGTTAATTGGTTCTCCTTATTAAGTCTGTCACCACAACAAAACACCACATGCAATTTAAAATGAGTTCAGAAACCCTTTGATGTTTTCTTATCCAGCAAATATTACATCTCAGTACATGCTAAAGTGAAAACCAAAGGCCATTGGTCAACTAGTCTTATTGTTTCATTATAGTTATACAAACATAAAATATAAAAACCTTGTCATTTTCTATTGTAAATTTGAAAGTCAATGACCCTGTTAAATTGATTTGTATATATACATATATTATCTTTAAAGTGCATGTTCTGTTTTGACTTGGATATAATTAACATTTTATTGCAAATCTATTCTACTAATATACCCCACTATTATCTTTATTGGAGGGTTCAAATAACAAGTAATTATAATGTCTGCTGTATGGACAGTGGCATCTGTAGCACATTGACAGATTTTCATTTACCTAAAGAGAGCCTCATTTCCCTACTGGCAGCCGCACTGATTTGACCTCTAATGTCAATTCTTGCCATAAATCTGGTTTCAGCTGGAATAACCAAAGGGCTAAGCATGTTTAATTTACAGTGTAAATAACACTATGTAGCCATGTGGTTGTTGTGGCAATGTACATCATAATTAAAACAAAAATAAATTGTTGATTTAGCTGTGTTAATGATAATGGAATATAGTAGGGTTGTAATACACGAGGATTATCATATTCATCAGTTAATCAAAAATAGTATTTTTTCTCTTTGCAAAAGCTACAAATAAAAACCACCCTGAATTAATACAATCTTGTATGCTGACAAAATTTTGTTTTCTCTCTGGCGCACACACACACACCACATGCATGCACGTTCATGTGCATTAATGAAACGTGATTTCAAGTTCTTTATTTTTTATTGCAATTTGATAATGAGATTACTCTTGCTGTAAAAATACAAGTTGCACTTAATTTCTTGACAATGTGGACTCGTATCATTGCATACAATTTGCCAATAAATAATGCCCAGAAATAATACATATTCAAACCATCTTAATCATTTTGCCAGCAATACACAACATAACAGCTACATATGCTCTAAATGCAGAAAAGCTTCCACACTTAGATATAATTGTCTCTCTATCTCTTTCATTCACTTATTACAAGAACTCTCTCTCATTTACTTATAACAAGAACTCTCTCTCTCTCTCTCTCTCTCTCTCTCTCTCTCTCTCTCTCTCTCTCTCTCTCTCTCGTTCACAAATAACAAAAAAAATCTTTTTGAGTACTTTTATTGTTGTTGTAATTAGATTCTTGAGTTGGAGTAGAATGAGACATTTACTTTGTATGTTTGTACCATTAGGTTGTCGAGTAGCTTGTGTTCCGTATCACTTGTTAGTTATGATCCTTTTTGTTTCATACACAGTCAGTATCATAAAATGATAATTATTTATTTTACATATAATTTTTCATACTGAAATTAATCAATTTTTTTGTGTACGAAAAACTACATGAGATATGGTACTGTCATTTAATTATTTATAAATAAAACTACTGATACTAATATTAGAAAGGTGCCATTCATTGATTTACTGGACTGAAATCAAATTGCTATACATTCATATCTGGGTTGAGTAAACACAAAATAACAAGGTTTATATAAAACAATACTAATTTATATTGGATTTGTTTTGTCTAAATTGTTTTGACAAGCTGAACATTCTGTTGCTTAGCCCAATATGCAGTTACGCAGTGAAAGAATGTGTGCACATGTATTACTGTAAGTGTGAGACATAGCTGCCAGGTGTTCAATATTTTGCATATTTATCCCGTATTTTGGACCCAAATACAGTTGTGCATTTTTCTTGTTAAAAATTTATGTAACTTTCTGTATTTGTCCCATATTTTGGACAAAAATACAGCTGTACATTTTTCTTGTTAAAAATCCTTTTTTTAATTCAAAATTTAAATAAAAAATTTCCCTCCAATTTTCTGTTTGTATTAGGCACCCTGTTCCAAGAGTAATGTATCACATGGATCAAGTTCTAAAATATGATTGTTTTTTTCAAAATCGAGGATACCGTGTCAAACTTAAACCACCTTATTAGATTGTGCAAACAGTTGCTGCTGTCACTGTATCTCATTTTCATAGTATTCAATTTTTAATCATGTCAAATGGGAAAGCAGAAGATTTAGATTTTTCTCCAGAAAAGAAAAGAAAACAGAACTGGAAGGACAACTGTGACATCTTGTTTAGATTTTGTGAAACAATCGAGCAAAAGGAGGAAACCTTGCCTTTTGCAAATTGTGTAATTGTGATTTCACTATTGAGCATGGAGGTGCCAATGACATAAAACAGCATGAAAAAGATACTAAACATCAGCTTGCTGTTTCATCATCAACAAATCAGCCTGAACTTGCAACATTATATATAAAGACCTGATTGGGGAGGCAATCCAAAGGGCTAAACAAACAAACTGCGATGACTTACTCAAATATGGAAAGAAAGAAAAGGCTGATAGGATACCATTTATCCTGACCTACCATCCAGACAACTTAAAAGTAGGTAAAATCATGGCAAATCACTGCCCCATCGTGGAATCGTCGGATCTACTAAAGCCTAATCCTTCTGAACAAACCTGTAGTAGCCTACTGGAGACCAAAAAACCTCAAAGTCATCCTATTCAGGGTGAAGCTAAGGCCAGACACTAGTCAAGACCAACCCAGTCAATCTGTCCCCTGTGGAGATAAATGATGCAAAGACACTAAGACCAAGACATTCACTAGCACAGTGACTAGTGAAAAACTAAACATACACTGTCCAAACAAAACATGCAAAACAGAGAATGTAATTTATCTCATATATATATATATATATATATATATATATATATATATATATATATATATATATATATATATATATATATATGCATACACACTCACACCAACATGTGTTGCTGGGCTTTACGCCATTTTTCAGCACATGATAGGCTATTCATGACGGCCAGTATTAATGGTGGAGGAAGAAACCGGGAAATCACCGGAAAGAACCACCGACCCACGAGAAGCTACTGGCAAGCTTTCTCACATATCCACATTCACCGAATCCTAGACTCGAACTCACAGACAGAGGTGAGATGGCAGTGATCCGTAACGGACAGCACTTTAGACCACTCTGCCACTAGGGGCCTCACACCAACATGTGTAAAACAGAACTTATTTGGTATGTGCACTTCTCTGTCACTTCATTTGTTAATGTCTAAGTATCTAGGCCAGAGCCTGTACTTTTTTTTCTATGATGTAGTTTTCATCTTTGTTTCAATTTTCTTTTCAGGTTGTTTGACATCATAAACACTTTTCAGCAGAATGTCAATTTTGACAACAGTAAGTATATTACCTATGCCCTGTTGTCACCTGATTAGTGATAAATTCTAGACCATTGCAACATTTATATTAATGTTTCATTGACATAGGTGTAGTATAGTAAGCTACTACATTCAATAATTGACGTCCCTCTTTCAGCATGAACTTTTCCTAAATAAGATAAGCCAAATTGAATTTACAAATGTATAGAATTTAAATAAATAAATTGCTGATTTGAATAACATTCTCTGATAGAAATGTTTTTTTTTCAAAATATCTCATAAGTATAGGACAGAAATGTATAGTTTGTTATAATAGTTTTGACTTTTGACTATGATAGTGGGTTATCTTTCTTGGATTTGACCAGAAGAAAATACAATTTGAGATTTTATGCTCTTGTATATTTTTTGACACTTAATTTTCCAGTGGTAAACAGTAGATTATTAATAAAACTTCATAAAAGTAATAAATTAATAAATCCATAAAAATTTACTTCAATAATTCAAAACATAAATGAAGATTTCTTGTCATTGATCCTTTTTACCAAGTGATATGCTAATTAGCTTGTAACCTAATTCAGTGATCATACATGTATCTGATGATACATAGTGGACTACTATTATGTTTTAAGGGGATGCATGATGTCTTTTTTTGCACCCAACCAGCTTATTAACACACTGTGGAAATATTTTTTAGACAGCATTGCAGGTAAAATCTGTTACATGTATTGACTAATGAAGATTGCATAATTTGTATGCTATATTAACCTCAGGTCTCTTGAAATTAAATGGTTTTCCATAGTAAGTACATGCTCCGCCTGGTATAGATGCTTTTTTATTAACCATTTATTGTAAAAAAAATAAAAACAAACTGGGACATTTGTGATCTTCATTAGTTCAATGCTGCATCATAATGATATTAATGTGTTTGTGATTTGTGTTTTTAATGTTGTTTTAAAAGTATTTATTGCAGTTTATAGTGATGTCTAGCACTGGGCATCACACCAAAGACATGTAGCATCATGTCAAACCAAATCACATTATCCTGACACCAGGCCAACCAGTCCTAACACCAACCTTTTAATGCTGAGTGCCAAGTGAGCTACTGGTATCATTTTTAAAAGTCCTTGGTATGACTAAGACAGGGTTTGAATCTGCAAGCTTCTGCATCTTTGGCAGATGCTTTAACCACTTAGGCTACCTGAGCAGTCCATTAATATTATTTTGAAAGTTGCAAAATAGTAGCTGTCAAGATAATGCCAGATGCATGTATAATTTTTATTTCTTTTTGTACTTTCAGATTATATCATAGGGATTCACTGCACTCATGGAGTAAATAGAACCGGCTACATGGTCTGCAGGTGAAGATCACATAATTTATAAAATTGAAATCAAATTCAGGCTGCATTTCCATAAATTTAAAAATTTCAAATAGAGTTGACATGAAAATTATTTTAAATTTAAATTCTTAAAAATTCTAGAGCTATCACATGTTACAAGGATTATTGTTTTGAATCACTAGCTTACCATATGCTTGCTTACAAGTGGAGTCCATGTTCAAACTGCATAAATTAAGTGTGCCAGCAGATCTGGGTCTGTGCAGTTTGTTATAAATAATCAGTACAGCAAACCCTGATCTACCAGTACTTTTTTTGGTGGCAGATCAGGTTCTATGTTGTTTGAAGTTTGGCTCAACTTACATGTGAGTATATATGTTAACTCTGAATGAATGAGACTTTTGTCATTCAATAGTAAGTAAAATATGACCAGAAAATGGTTTTGTATTGTCTGAATTACATTTTAAATTGTACATAATATTTCCTGAATTCAAATACAAAGTTAAAATGCTAGAATAAATCTGAAATAAATTTAAAGTGCAATTTATGCTGTTCTTACAGATTTCTGATGGATGTGTTAGGCTGGAAGTCACATGAAGCAGTTGATGGTAACTCTTGTTTGTGTTGTTTCATTTGGCTGTGAAGCACTTCTTAGACACATACTTTTTGTTATTCTTGCAACTGGTTGACAGCAACATATAGATTTTGAATTTAAGTTAATTTTTCTGAAACTATTGCTCCTATAGTTTTTAAACTTGATATCAGTACATCCCATTCCTAGCAAATGTAGGTCACTTTATGATTTGGACTGTGTTGACTTTGATGACACATGATTGTGGTGAATTAATTTTGTTAACAGTTTTGTCTCATCAGACAAGGCATTGGTAGGTAAAGGTTGTCTGACCAGACAAGACATTGGTAGATACATATTCTAGATATGTGTTTTCTCACCAAACAAGGCATTGCTAGATATAGGTTGCCTTACCAAACAATGCATTGCTAGATATAGGTTGCCTCACCAAACAATGCATTGCTAGATATAGGTTGCCTCACCAAACAATGCATTGCTTGATATAGGTTGCCTCACCAAACAATGCATTGCTAGATATAGGTGGTCTCACCAGACAAAGCATTGCTTGATGTAGGTCCTCTCATCAGATGAGGCATTAGTAGATATAGGAAGTCTCGTCATACAAGGAGCAAGGCATTACTAGATAATAGTATCATTTTATGATGGTAACAGTAATGGTAGCGTCATCTTGTTATGGTTTTATGTTCAAGTATGTAAGCATCAGAGAAGGCTACATGACATAGAGTATCAACCATTAACAACACAGTAAAATGTTAGACCTTGTAACTTGTGTTACCTATTGTTCTCTTTCCAATTAATTGAAGAAATTTATGTTGTTGTTGTAAAGTTTCAAAGTCACGAGTAGTAAATCATTAGAAAAATATAGTATATAATTGTATTTGTTAGAATTATTTTTAAGACCTTTCAAAATATCTTTCTTTCTGCCCATCTATCCATCCATCTGACTTACAATCTTGTTAGAAGAATCAGTTATCAGTTTTTGATGGATTGCTGTAAGTTAGTAAATGTTATGGTCTTCACCTAAAGATATGCATAAAAGCAATCTCTTTGCTTAAAATTTTAAACTTATGGTGTATCTACCTGCACCTGGCATGCATGGTTTTTCGATCTACAGTTGCTTGTTTTAAACTTCTCAAAAACCCACAAGACTAATTTTGACCAGATTTGGCAGAGAGAATCCTGGGATGTAAGTCTTTCAAAACTATACAGGTGATGTTGATCCACATTCAAAGATGGCTACCATTAACAAAATAGCTGAAAAAACTCTAAAACTTGTAACGAAAAATCATTGAACAGAATTTAAAACAAAATTTACCAAAAGCATATAGGTAAAGAGACCCTTCAAATGTTTACAAATGATTCTGATCTACATTTTAATATGGCTGTTGTTACTTGAACTAGAATAAACCAGTCTGTCATTCATGAAAAATGACTTTTTTCAACTTGACAGATCATTGTGGCATAAATTTTTTTCTTCCATAGAGAGTGTGACTTCTGCTTCATTAGTAACTTTGCTTTTATGAGTGGGTATTCTCAAAGAAATACATTCTAAATTTTGAACATTGAAAACTTTGAAAATCGTTTTAAATTTGTACAGATGATACGGATCTGTCATCAAATGTGGCTACAGTGGCTGAAATTAGTTTAACCTTCAAATGACTTCATCCGCAAAAATGTTGAACAGACTTTAACGATATTTGAGAAAATGAAGATCATTCAGAAAGGTGCAAATAATATTGATCTGCAATCAAATATGGCTGCTGTTACTAAAAATAGAAATGCCTTTAAAACCTGTTCCAGTTAAAACATCCTTGTGACCCTAAGAAGACACTTTCCAAAACTACTGAAGAGAATGTCATCAAACTTTGACGGAAAGAATTCTGGCATGAAGACATTTTAGATTTATGTAAGTTATGCCAAAACACATTATGACCACAATTACTAAAAATGGAGGATCCCCGATTGGTCTAAAGTGCTGTCCATTACAGATCACTGCAATCTCACCTATGTCTGCCATCTCACCTATGTCTGCCATCTCATCTATGTCTGCATGAGTTCGAGTCCAGATTCGGCTAACATGGGTAAGTGAGAAAGCCTGCCAGTAGTTTCTCGTGGGTCAGTGGTTCTTCCCGGGGTTTTCCAGGGTTTTTCCTCTACCATTATTACTGGCCGCCATGTATAGCCTATCTTGTGCTGAAAAATGTTAAACCCTATAACAAAAAAAAAAGATTAAAAATGGACAGCCATTCAAATTATTTTTCCACCAAAATGGTTGATTAGACTTTCACAATATCTTTTAAAATCTATGCTGATCTGCCATTAAAAGTAGCAAAACCTTTAAACATCATATTCTTAAAAATGACAGAATTTTATAAATTTTGTCTTAAAGCATCCTGGTATTGAGGGCTTTAAAATTTACACAAATTAAAAACCATCTTGACAGAACTCTTTAACATAATTTGACCAAATCTAAAAGGAAAAGCTCCCAAGTACTGAAGATCTCAATTTTATGCAAAAAAAGCATTTTATTATCAAATAATGCATCATATAGAAAAACATTTATCTGATAAAAAACCTTAGAGACAACATCCTGGCATTAAGAGCCTCTTAATTTTTAGAACTTTGCCAGTCTACCAGCAGATATGGCTGCCATATGTAAAAACAATTTTCTAAACAAAAAAGCACTTCCCAGAAACTGCTCAACAGGAATTGAAGAAATTTGATAGTTTTCTCTAACCCATTTATATCTTTTGCTTTTGGATCTCAGTGAAGCTTGGTACTAATCTAAAGATGTGTTCATTAAAATTTGTTACAATAATTTCTGTAAAAGTTATTTCCCTTTGAGTTACAGCTGTTGTTGTTGTTGGGCTTAACGCCATTTTTCAGCACACGATAGACTATTCATGGCGGCCAGTATTAATGGTGGAGGAAGAAACTGGGAAATCACCGGAAAGAACCACCGACCCACAAGAAGCTACTGGCAAGCTTTCTCACATATCCACATTCGCCGAATCCTAGACTCGAACCCACGCAGACAGAGGTGAGATGGCAGTGATCCGTAACAGACAGCGCTTTAGACCACTCGGCCACTCGGGGCCCCGAGTTACAGCTGTATATGGCAGAATTTTGTGAATGATCTCCCAACAATTTTTTTTTCTTTCCAGAAATTGATTTTTGCATCAAATTTAGCCAGTTTACATTATATATGCTAATTATTATCATATATGATGCTGAAAAAGAAATCCCTTCCAGCCCCAATGTAAAACCAGTACAACAGGAAACATATTTTGTTTGGGCCTAAACATCTGGCTGATAGGTAACTGGTAAGGGAAGGTTAATGGGGAAAAGTTTCTTTCCTTCATTTGTATATTATACAAAGATGGAAAAGATGTTTAGGAGGGCTGAATTAGGGAATTAGCTGAGTTTTTTTCCAAGCATAATATGTTATTGGATATGTATTCTTAGAGAAACATAATTTTCCAAAAATGGAATATTCATTGTTCAACTGATTGCATAATTTAAAGAATATTTGCATGTATTTAGTTTCAAGCCAGACCTAAAGGGCTGTTATTATTGCTTACTATTTTTGTTTTTGCCAAGACGATATTGATGAAAAACAGAAACGTATCACATCATAGATACTGTTGAATTACTACATGCAGACATTAATTATTGTTGGTTTTTTTCAGCATTCAGCAAGGCCAGGTTTCACCCAATTGATAGAGAGAATTACATTAATGACCTCCACAGAAGGGGCAAGCTGTAAGTAAAAATATATTTGACCAAAGTTCACCAGCAAGTATACGACTAGATTGTACCTTTTGTGGGAAGTCTTTCTTGCTTCTGTATTTCCTGGACACATTTTATGAATTGCAGTTTGACCTTTCCTATTTTCAATTTTAATGTGTGGGCTAGAAGGTTGAATTGTTTTTTAGCTGTGAGACTCTATTTGTAAATGGTATGTCTTGCTTTTGTTTTTTAGTTGAAACATCATTGCTTTATTTTGTGTCGTGCCTCTGTTTCATAGCTGATACATGGTTGCTTTTGTTTTGCTTCTGATATGTCTTTCATTTGTTTTGTAGTTAACATTTCTTGATTTTGTTTTGTGACACATCAACCCTTTGTTTTAACCTGGTGATATCATTATCAATGTTTTTAATTGCTGAAAGAGTTATGATAGTCCTTGCTTAAAAACAAACAATTATTAGAGTTGGTTTGTGATTTTGATGATAGTTTGGATTTGTATGGTGTCGATTCTGCTGTGGTGGCAGTTGGCTTAGGGGTGGAGTGACAGTGTCCATAGGATCAGATTACAAAAAAGCAGTATTCTGTCTACCTACCAGTCTACATTTCTTCCTACCTACCCACCCTGTTGTCTCAATGCCCATATCTGATTTTGGACCATAAATATATCAATTTAAATTTGCACAAAATTATCCCCCTTTTAAGAAATTCACATTGATATCAGCATATCACTTGCACTCGCTGCATAGATGTCACAATAGTTGGTTCTGTATTGCTCATCAAAGGAAGTATCAGTCCAGTGGAGAATCCATCCTGATCAGTTTCCAGTTTTTTCACCATATTAAATTTAGATGCATTACTCCCACATTAAAATGCTAAATAGCTTCCACTTCCACCTTATATTCTGGTATTCTGGAAGCTGTCTCATGGCAATGTTATATATATATATATATATATATATATATATATATATATATATATATATATATATATATATATATATATATATATATATACACACACACGTAAAAAAAAATCCAGACAAAATTAGGATATTCATGATGTTAAATCACATAATAATAATTGGTTCTCATTAGCCTCAAACTAAAAAAAAAAATAAGTTGCAAATATTAAGCCATTTTAATGTTATCTGTACTGATACAATTGTTATACCAGTTTGTTTTACTTTGAGAGAGTATTTCTAGGTGGTTAGTATTGATATGAGAGTTTATGTTATACTAGGAGAGAGTATTTATAGTATTATGCATCTTTAATTTGCATTATTTATTCTTTATTTTGTATTTCCTTTTGTTCTGTCGATAATGCATCATTATATATTGGACTTTACCTTGTCCAAAATCAAGTTCATTTTCTACTCGACTCAAATCATTGATATTTATTTTAATTCTGTAAACAGCTAAATAGTTTCCTTATGAGTATGGTTTGACTATTATTTTACTATTTTTAACAAGGACATTGTGTTCTAATTATAACTGAACTTTTATCAAGTATGTATTAAAAAGCTTCTAGATGGTAATTTTCCATTAGGTAATATTTTTATTTTTTTTATATAGAAAATACTAATTGTAACCTGAGGTCAAGTGGAGGACTATATAATGTTGTTTATCTAGAAATGTATCCATTCATTTTTAGCTGAATCATTCATTGTGTCTAGAAATTCATTTTGGCTGGAATTTATTATTCAGATTATTTATTCACTGGAAAAGCAGAATGCCTGTCATTAATAACATTCTTGGCAGTATTAACCTGAATTTATAGTGAAATATCAAATAATGATTTAATTATTGGATTTTATTATTGAGATCCAACAAAAGACTGTTGCCACATCACCACTATACAGGCCACTACAGGCATATCAATACTTTCAGCATTGGTTTTAATTTAGATTTCCACTAATGTTTATTCAGAACCTTAATTATTAGAATTTGCATCCTAATTCTAAGATTATTTGGTATTTAATTTGCAGTACTACAAGTTATTTATTTTTACATATTCACTTTGTATCTTTGGGAAATAGAGTATTTGTTGAATTTTAACAAGCTTGTTGCATCTCACTCTTTTCAGTTACTTATTTTAAGACCATAGAGTCATAATAATATGTAGTGACTATTGCTATACAAGAGTTTAGGTTATGCTAGGAGATGCTATTTATAGGTTGATTCTATTATTTGAGAGTTTGTGTTACAAAGGGAGGGTATTTACTGGTGGATACTAATGTTATATGATAGTTCATGTTATACAAGGAGATAGTATTTATTGGTGATTACTATTATTATATAAGAATTTATTTCTGCTATACTGGAAGAGAGTATTTATAGGTATTGTATATTGTCAAATCCTGATGAAAATATTTAATAAATAAAAAGTGAGGAATTCTATCGTAAGAGACCATTGTAATTCTAGTTACTATACCTTAACCTTCGGAGTCCAGATGGGGGCCACTTCTGTGATTGTATAATTGAAGACACAATCCATTTCCATTTTCTGATGAGAATAGTTTTCATGACTTCTTGTTTTCTGTCTCCTTCAGTCGTGAGAGAGAAATGGCAATGGTACCTTCATTTATGCCACAAGGACGTATGCTGCAGGGACCTTCAAGAGGGGGCTTCCAAAGAGGGGGATGGAGAGGAGATCGAGCTGGGTTTGGAGGTGGTGGAAGGGGTGGCTTCAACTTTGGGGGCCCAGGACCAAGTTTTTCACACAAAAGTGGGGATGTCTGGGGCATGAATGAAATTAACTTTGATGAGGATGAATATCTGACATCCTGGAGACGTGGAAGAGGTGGAGGAAGAGGAGGAGGCAGAGGAAGAGGAGGAGGAATGAGAGAACGTTTTCAGCCCTACAACACCAGGGGCAGAGGAGGTAAAAGAGGAGGGCATAGAGAAACCACAGAATTCACATCATGGAAAGAGGCTGGTGCAATGAATCAGGCAGTAGATTTTGATTGGCCTCTGTCCTAACTGGCAGAAGAAAACTAATTGGTTTTTAGAAAGTACACATAGGATTTTATTCATTATTTTGTGTCTGTACAGATCTACCACACATGATTTTAATGTAAGCCAGGGCTCCATTATGCCTGTGAGTGGACTTTGATCTATGCCAGTTAACTAGCTGACGGCCTGCAAAAAAAGACCTGTAAATATGCATGAAAATGGGCACAAAAATGACATCTGGAGAAGAATAATTTAATGGAAAAAGAATGTTTTAGTAAATGATTACACTGTAGACTCTGTAAAACAGTATAATAAATGAATAATTGTAAGTTTAAGAAATTTAGACAAAACAGAAATCCAAGCTAGATTTGTCTCGGCAATTGTCAGGAGTGAATGTTGGTCATTTCTCGTTATATGTAGTAATGCAGTCTCTTCAAAGTCAAAAGTGGAGGTTTCTTTTTAAACAAATTTTGGATTTTCTGCACTTGAAAATAACATATTCATTGTTATTTCAGCTTTCATTTCTATCCTTTATGAAATTATTAATAATTACATTTGAAATTTTGACCCTTACAAAAGTTGGCACAGATATTATCTGACCCTGATATGTGTGTGGATGTGGCATATTACTAGAAGAAGAACTAACTGCAGTTGAGATTTCAGTGATGGTAATTTGTGATATGGTATGAGATGGACACTGATCCTGTAAAAATTTGAACTGTTGTCAGTATGGTCATCAACAGATCAAGAGAATGCAATTTTTGGAAAGAATTATAATAATACGGTGTATTTAAATGCATAAGTACAGTTTCATCATATTTTTGGGCTTTTGTATTATGCAAGCCACATTGAGAAAATAAGTACATAAGATCCTTGTTTTCCTAATGACAAAATTATGGACCTTCTTGGAAAATAAAAGTTTTTGAAATAATGCATATAATGGATCTTCTAATCTCATAACATAAAATTCACCATGCTTTTCTTTATATTTGCTGTTATTATGTCTACAACATAAATCTGTACAACATAAATATGTGCAGCAAAGGTTTGATAAACAATTGCTTGCTGTTCCAATTTCTGTACCCAATGAATGAATGAATGAATTGATTAATTAATTAATTTTTAGTATATTTCTCTTTTGTTCTCTTTCATGCTAACTTGCCATCTTATTTTCATGCGATGATTGTCCAAATGAACCGAGTCCTTTTTTTCAACATTGAGAAGAATAATTTTATTTTACCACTTGTAATATGATTGAAAAAATATTGAATGAACTTTTTTTTTAAAAAAATTGAATGCTTTTTAAAAATGTCTTAATTTTCCTGGCTTAGCACAGCACTGTTAGTATATCGCTTTTTCATTCAGAAATTTAAAATGAAAAGCAATAATTCATTTTTCTTTATTTGATCACAGTTTGTGATTGTATACTATTACATAAAATGACCATGCAGTCAATGCTCTTATGTATTAGTCACTGAAAAGAGAAACCTGTCCATAAAGGACACTCAAGGGACCACACAATTTTGGCTTTTATGGACAGGGTATCGCCTTTATCACAAAGGCATTATTTTTGTTGGACAGTGCATTGCCTTTGGTGGACAGGGCATTATCTTTGGTGGGCAGGCATCCATTTTATATAGAGAGTTTGAATTTAGAAGTAAAATTAAGATTGATGGATTATAAATGTTGTCTATTTTATCAAAGTGTTCAGCTGCCCTGTATTTAGATTGACTCAGATTCACATGATCATACCTGGTTTACAAAAAAAAAATTCCCACTTTAGGAAATGTTGATGACATTTGGGTTTGTTGCTAATTATGTTTTTAAACAATAGTTTATAGCACAAGATAAAAGGCCAGTGAAAATTAGGTTTTCACCATAAATCTATTTAATAAAACTGATAGACATTTTTGAAAGATCTTAATTTGATTTTCTGAAACACAGACATTGCTGTGATTAGTGGATACCATCTGTGACTTAGCCCAGCTTGCAAGATAGTATATGTATTGTGTAAATCAAGATTTTCAGCAGTAACTTTCCAGTGAAAATAGGATTTTCTATAATAAGTATTGTATTTATAGGTTACTACATTTGAATGGGAAAATATGAACTAGTTTTTTTATGTCCATACCGCATGACCTTGAGAGTGCAGTAGATCCATCCAACAAAACAAGTTCATATTTTCCCATTCAAATACAGCAAACTTTTTATTATATGCACATTTTCTTATTCTTCCCAGTGCTTTAATACATAAACAAAAGTACACTACAATAAACAAAGTAACCAAATGTATGCTGTTTTCCAAAAAGTATACCAGCGTAGCTGCATCATTACACAACATTATTAATTGAAGTTGGTCGAGCGCTAGACATAAGTTTCAAAAGAAAATGATGTTTGGTCTACTTTAGAATTAAATTTGGAGTAATATTGTTAATAAATATGCATTGCAACAACTTTTCCATTTAATCTGGAATGAATACGATTTGGTATTTTTTTGATTCTACACAATATTGTGATTATGGTCTGGATTTATCTACATGAAGTAACTTATATCAGATTCCAGCAGTGTGCCAATTTATTGAAGTTTGTTAACATCGGCATGTGTGTTTCTGTTCTGTCATTGAATGAATCAGATCATAATGTTAGAAAATTATGAAGCCATTCGATTGCAATTATCAAAAAGATGCTTTGGAATTTAATGTTTATTTCATTTTGAGTGCAGTAAGGAGAATGTACCTTTACTTCGAATATACTCAGAATTACAGTACAGTTTTGAACTGTGTAATCAACCTTGAGAACTCATGACATGGCTCATGTAATTTGGATTTGCATAACTATGAAAATATATTTTGAGGAAATTTAGGATGTAAAATTATAAGTATATTCTTAACATTTTCATTACCAGCTAAAGAAGACAGTTTATATCCTATAACTTGCGTGCTATTTTGAGGATTTTCTGGCATCTATAGCCTAAATCTGAAAAATTGTATCAGAAAAGTTATGGAATATGCCAAAGCAGTTTGTGTCAGTCTATGAAATATTTACTGGTATGTGGCAGTTCATGAAATATCTGGTATAGTTTGTTCATAAAATAATTTTTTACGATTGAAAATGTTTCTTTTATTCACATGCATTTAGTATGAATTTGGCACAAGTTGTGCAATGTCGTGAAATACTAAACAATTCTGACAATGTAAAGTGAACGGAGAAAAAAATAAGCATATAATAATGAATCTTATACAACAGACACACAAACTGTCAACCTCATTTACCTAGACCTGCTCTTGTTAAATGTGATGGCAGATTTCTGCTTATTGACCCTGATACAACACAATCCTAATGAAGTACATATACATAAACCTGCTCTTGTTTAATGTAATTGCAAATTGGTGTTTATTGACCCTTATAGAACACACGCCCAGTGAACCACCCATTTACCTAGACCTGCTCTTATTTAATGTAGTTGGAGATTGGTGTTTATTCACCCTAATGCAGGACGTTGCAGGTTCGAACCCTAGCTGAGTCATACCAAAGAATTTTAAAAAATGGTACTAACAACTGCCCCGTTTGGCGCTCAAAATAAGAGGTTAGTGTTAGGACTGGTTGGCCTGGTGTCAGGATAATGTGACTGGGTGGGACATCATGCCACATGTCTGCGGCATGATGCCCCAGTGCTAGACATCACCATAAACTATCACACTGCAGACATTGTAGCGAAATAACTGAAAAATTGTGAAAGCTACGTTAAAAATCTAAATCACCCCCCCCCCTGATACAACACATTTCCATAGTGAACCACATATACTTAAACCTGCTATTATTTCAAAAGATGGCATATTGGTGTTTATTGACCCTGATACAATGAACACCAAAAAGAGTGAACCACATATGTGTGGCAGATCAGTTTTAGCTTTTAATCTTGAGCAGGAGATAAAATATAGACCCTGATCTGCAGATGCAATATGTGATAGCAGATCAGGGTCAAAGCTGTTTGCATTGTGACCAACTGAAAACATTGTAGGCCTAATAGGGTCTAAAGATTGCTTATCATTGCAATGAAAAAGCAGAGAAACACTCATATAAACATTTTGTGTTCAGGGGTATTCACTTTACTCACACTCACACGAGGTTGAGAGTATAATGGATTTAGATCATCTGTCCGTCGATCCTCACATTTTTGTTTGCTTAATATCTACTGAAGTATTTGAGATAATTTAATTCCTTAGTATGCATTATAGTGTCTCAACAGCATGTCCTGTAAAAACTGATCAGCATTTTAAGAGTTGTTGCCATTTTTGTTATAAATTGTCTGTTCATCTGTATGACACACTCTTAGTAATATCATCAGAACTGTTTGAGATATCTGAAAACTTGGTATGTATTTGTATGTAATAATTTTAGAGTTATCTTCCCATTTTTTAAAGTTGTATTTACACATCATATCTTACAGGGTGTATTAATTAAGCACACTGATGAAAGATCTAGTTAATCAATTGTAACAGAAGAAATAATTTATTATGGTATTAATGAAATTTTTAATTTTACTTGAAAACTGATTATCATTTCTTTATGGGTATTGTGATTATAAAATTAGCTATGAAACTTTTCATATGTTGCCATCTCTGGGAGGTGAGAATAGTGCCATACAAAGACAACTTTTGGTTCATTACCATAAGAGTTGTTGTAATTGTTAAAATTGATTGTATAAAGACAGTTAATTGCCCAAGTGATGGAACCTTTAGCTTACCATATGCACAAAGTATACTGACTGAATCACTCGTGCTGGTGGAGGGTGTTACTGAGTCTTGTTGGCAAACTATATCTGTGAAATGTCCTGTCTCTAGCTGAGTTTATGTGACCATGGGTGATTTTTACTTAAAAGTGGATTTATTTGGCAGGTTGTGGACTATGTATATCCCTAAATAACTTGCAGCAAATTTTTACATATTGGTTCATAATCAATAAAGTCGGCACTGCATAGCTAATGCCATACTACTTTTGTAAACTGTAGAGATTTCACTGTGTAGAGCAGTGTACTTCAGTGGATGCCATATAGACTTGAGTGGAAAATAATCAATACACTTTGTGATTATTCTAGGTTCAAATATATATTTAAGTTAATCACACTACAGCATCTTATTGAAGAAGTCACCTTTATAACATACTCATTTAATGATAAAAATGTGTACAACCTTGATATAATTTTTAATTGGTTTACTTGTAAGTCATTTTCCAAGCATATATGACCATTACCTCCATTCTATATAGCCATCATTTTTTCCAAACTTGTATTTGTTGGTAAGAAGAAGAAATGGCTTGGATATTTCAAAGAAATTGTAGTAATATTTTTATGTAATATGTAAGCATTGATATATTTTACCAACAGAATGAGAATTAATGGTCATTTTTAATTTATGGCTTTAAAATAACACCAATAATTTAACTTAATTTAATTTAATTTAATCACATAAATATGTTGATCGAAAAAGTATATATTTGTACAAAATTCAGGTTTCAATGTGTATTTTGTCTTTATTTAAATATAGGTATATTTAAAAGTCAGTGTGAGGCAATCATTATAGTAAAAGTCACACAGGTCATGTGGGCATTCAACTCTTTTAGTAATAGGTGTCATTTTTAAAAAATTTATTGTAAATTCCTTAAATTGGCAAGTATTTGCTTCATTTGGATTTTTATACATCCACATTCCTTTCAAAGGTCATTATATAGCGCCCCTGAGAAGTGCACACAAAACAAAATCAATGTTAAAGTACATAGACATTTTTTGAAGAAATGAACTTAAAGGTGTGATCCAGTAAAATCTGGATTGAATGTCATGCAATGTGATTTTACAATGAAAGCTACACATTTATAATTAGATTTGTATTGTGAGAATTCCACTCTTGGTGCTCTTTTCTTGACTTGGTTAAAATTCCTAAAATTTGTTCTTTTTGCTTTTTGTGTATAGTCTTTTGTTGCCTATATTTGGCTATCATTTCTAACATGTACAGCATAAATTAATGAAATGTTCCAAAGGAATTCATCAACAGTGAGATGAAAATTCAATAACTTTTTAGACATCTTTCTATTATGTAAACCACAAAGTGTAAGAAAAATTAAATCAATTAGAGATTAATATTTACTACTTTCTTGCCATGTTTTTTTTAATGATAATTGTTGCATTACACATGATCATGTTTTCCTTGCACTTTTTTTTCTATCAATGGAAGACCATTCATACAGCACTAATTTAATAGTTACTTTGAATTAGATAGATCGTGAATTATAGTATCGCATGTTTCTTGATCCTTTTGCATTTAAAGAGGAGTTTTGCCTCGGACTTTACAACTCAGCTCTTGTAATCATAAAGTCACATTAGGTCTATGGTGTAATGAAATAAATATGACAAAACGTGATGTCATCATTGTAATTCTAAATAAACATTTTCTAGAAATATGATAATAAAGAATGGTTTTGAATAATTAATTGAGTAATTAAATCAAAACCAAAGTGTACATTTTTTAAGGAGTCTTTTAATAATTAGAAAGTAAAACTTGCCTACATTCATCATGAAGGAACTTATGTTTGGGACAGCTCTTATTTGTGTTTTTAAAAGGTTTTTGTCAGCAATTTTTATGAATTAAATTTATTGATGAGTGCATCAAATACAAACTCAGAACTGGAGACAGTCATTAATTCATTTTTGTGTTGTCACTCTATATTTTCATTTTAGAAATAAAATCATGAAATGGTCTCCAGACTTATAATATTTGATTGCTGGAACAAACCATGCATCATGTTACAGGTTTACTGAACCCTGTGTGTGTGTGTGTGTGTATATATATATATATATATATATATATATATATATATATATATATATATATATATATATATATATATATATATATATATATATATATATATATATATATATATATATATATATATGCTGTTACACCTAGAATCTTAAAGTTTGGTGAGAGTCTGCATCTCGGTAGGTACTACAACTTCATCACTAAAGTAGGTCACTTTGACCCCATATTTTATCCATAACCGGTTGTATTTTTAAGTTTATTTCTTAGCTTTGTTCATTCTAAAATCAAAACTTTATGATTTTGTCCATCTCTGTTAGTACAACTCTCACGACAAAAGAAAATCACTGTGACCTTAATTTTACATTTTATGGGCTTATTTTAAGTTTTTGTGTTTAACTCCTCACCAAATAAATTTTACATACTGTTATGCTTGGAACAATGAATCATGGTGAGGAACTGCAACAACTTGGTGAGTACTACAACCTCATCACAAATGTAGGTCACTTTGATCTATATTTCATCCTTGGCAGGTTATATTTTAAGTTTATTTCTTCAGCTTTGTTCATGCTAAAATCTTCAAAACTTGGTGATTTTATGCATCTCTGTTAGTACCAGGCTCTCACATTAAAAGATCACTGTGACCTTCATTTTGCATTTTACCTGGTTATTTTATGTTTTTGCAATTAACTTCTGACCAGATAAGTTTTGCATACTGTTATACTCAGAACAATGAATCTTGGCAAGAGGAATGAGGACAATACCCTCATCACAAATATAGATCACTATGACCTACATTTCATGCCTTACTGACACAGGTTTAATTGTCATGTTTATATCTGTAGCTAAGTTTACGTTGGAATTGTCAAGAATTGTTCATTAAGCTTTATTGAATGCACCTGTACTATAACCGTATCTTTAAGCTGTTACCTACAGTTCATATTTTACTGGCATAGTTCAGGTTTTTAACAACAGCTCATGGCAACATGAACATTGATAATGATAGGCATCTCTGTTAGTACTACATCATAACAAGAAAAGTTCTATATTTCATCTGTTACTGGCTTAGGTTAAGTTTTTATGTTCAGCACATGACCATATGAGTTTTTGGCTTGCTGTAATTTGTACACATCCTATCCTACCTAGAATCATGAATCTTAGTAAAGGGATTAATTTTGAGGATTACTACACTTTACTACACTGTTATGGCAAAAGACCTTTTTTTAAACCTTTTTTATGCTTCAGTGAATTTATCAAAATTCAGCGTTTAATGGTCATTTTTGGGGTGCTGTTAATGTTAAAATTATGAAACTTGATAATTCAATGTACCTCTCTTTAAACTGCACCCATGCAACTAAAGATGGTAAATGTGATCTATATTTTATGCTTTAGTGACATAGGTTAAGTATTTGTATTTAGCTCGTGATACAGATTTTTTCTGAGTTATATTCTACTCTTGATGATTATTACAGTTCAGAGAAGTATTGATATTATTGTTCAGTGGTAAACAGGGGCCCCGAGTTGTCTAAAATGCTCAGCACTACATATCATTGCCATTTCACTTCTATAAGAATGGGTTTGAGTCTCGATTTCGACCAATGTGGGTATGTGAGAAAGCTTGCCAGTAGCTTATTATGTGTCGATGGTTCTTTTTTGGGTTTTCCTGGGTTCTTCCTCCACCACTTATACTGGTCGCCATTAATAGCATATCTTGTGCTGAGAAATGGCCTTAAACCCTACAACAACAACAGTGGTAAACTTCCCATATTAATTTGCACACTCAACAGTTTAACAGTGTGTTTAACAGTTTAACAGAGTGTTGTACATGTGAGTACAGGAGTTAGATGAGTGAATTGCATGCTGTTTATATATGGTCTCAGTTGTAGTGGCTAATCAAGGTAATTACTTTAACATTAACTCCACTTTGAGCAGTGTTTATACTGGCTGTCACTGAATTATCTATGTTTTCAGGGATTTGTTTTGCTTTTGTGAAAAATATTTATCAGTATTTAAATTTGTGGATTAGATAGATGCTTCTGTTTACTACAAAGTGGAAACATTGCGGATTGGGTAATTGTTCCTGTCATTCATGAAGAGGAAGCATTGTGGATTGGATAAGTGCTTCTGTTTCTTACAAAGATGAAACATTGAGGATTGCACAAATGCTTCTGTTGTTTTTGCAGAGGAAGCATTGTGGAATGGATAGATGCTTCAGTTGTTTACATAGTGGAAACATTGTGAAGTGGAATTATGCTTATTTTATTTATTTATTTACATGGAGGAAACAGTGTGGATTGGATAATTGCTTTTGTTATTTACTCCAAGGAAAAATTGTTCTTGTGACTTTAAATTTTTATAGTTTGAGCAACCACTGAAAATCAGTACCCCATGAAGAATTTTGAATTCCAGTGTACAGTAAAGCACCAGATAAATAGTGAATTCCAATGTACAGTGAATTACCACTGAAGAATAATGAATTCCAATGTACAGTGAAAATTGGTACCACCATGAAGAAAGAATGGATTCTATTGTACAGTGACTTACCACTTGTGGATTTAAATTTGTACTTTGAACAACCAATTTAATCCATGAAAATGGGTACAACTATGAACAATAATTAGTTCCAATAAACAGTGGACTACCTCCATCAAGAAGACTGAATTAGAGTGTACAATGAATTACCACTATGAACAATAATGAATTCCAATGTACAGTATGTTACCACAATAAAAAACAATGAATTCCAATGTACGGTGAGTTACAACCATGAAGAATGATGAATTTCAATGTACAATGAATTACCACCATGAAGAATAATTAATTCCAATGTACAGTGAGATACCACCATAAAAGAATGATGAATTATAATGTACAATGAATTACCATCATGAAGAATAATTAATTCCAATGCACAGTGAATTATCACCATGAAGAATGTTGAATTCCAATGTACAATTAATTACCACCATGAATAATGATGAATTCCAATGTATAATGCATTTCCACCACGAGGAATAATTAAATCCAATGTACAGTGAGTTACCACCATAAAAGAATTATGAATTCCAATGAACAAGTGAGTTTACAAAAACCCAACATCAGTTGGATCTTTCTTTGTTGAAATTATGTATATATGCCATATAGTTAAATACATTAATGAGCCACTGTAATCTCACTTTAGACATTCACCTAGATTGTTTAGTATGGTCCTTTTTTATATTCATGTACTGTGTTATAATATAATGCACCATATACAGTCATACCAAAGACTTTAAAAATGGTACTAACAGCGGCCTTGCTTGGCGCTCAGCCTTATGAGGTTAGTGTTAGGACTGGTTGGTCTGGTGTCAGGATAATGTGACTGGGTGGAGCATCTTGCTACATGTCTGCATCATGATGCCTCAGTGCTAGACATCACAATAAACTTTTACGCTGCAGACATTGTAGCGATATGACTGAAAAATTGTTAAAGCTACGTTAAAAATCTGAATCTCTCTCTCTCTCTCTCTCTCTCTCTCTCTCTCTCTCTCTCTCTCTCTCTCTCTCTCTCTCTCTCTCTCTCTCTCTCTCACACACACACACACACACTAATGGTTTCACTTACACCAATTAACAATTTTATTGATTTCAAGGTCAATAACTCAAAGGTCAAGGTTACTGAGACTGCAATAAAAAAAATGCTTTCTATACAATAACTTGCATTCACCATAATCCACAGTTCCCACATTTTGTGTATGACTTGCACTTGGTGTAATGAAGAAATCTTTACATTCTGGGGAAAATATTCCAAATGTCAAGGACACTTACTGAAAGAAGAAAAATGATTTCTGCACTATGACTGAGTTCCTCATCATTTACCAAACTTTGAGGATGGATTTTAGTTGGTTCAAAAAGAACCCTATAATGTTTGGAGACTAAAGGTCAAGATTATTGACTAAAAAGAAAGATGTATCTGCACAATGGTATTAGAACTACGTCACATACCTGGACTAAACTGTGTTTGGCAGATGATTAGGTAAGGAAATACGATGTTAAAATTTCAGGTCCGTGGCAAAGGCCACTGACTGAAAGACAACAATTTGCTTTCTGCACTGAAATGATAGTTTTGACATTTACATGCATCAAAGATTGTGAATAACTTATTACTTGCAGGGTGAGATAGAAAACTTGATTTTCAGTTAAAGAGGTTACTGGGAATAAAAAATAAAAACAGTTTTACATAATAACTAGTTATATCTTATGCCTATTTTCCAGAAGGCTTACTGTTCGGTATAAAAGTGATTTTTTTATTTTAGGGTAAAGATATAAATGTCTAATTCTTTGTAGCTTAAAGAGAAATATGTTCTGCAGCATATATTTTAAGAGAAATTTCTGAATTACATATTCAGGATTGCATGTGTCTTAGGCAAAACTTGTGCCTTATACCTGTGCCTTAGGTAATACTTGTGCCTTAGGTAATACTTGTGCCTTAGATAATATTTGTGCCTTAGGTAATACCAGTGCCTTAGGTAATACTTGTGCCTTAGGTAATACCTGTGCCTTAGGTAATACTTGTGCCTTAGGTAATACTTGTGCCTTAGGTAATACCAGTGCCTTAGGTAATACTTGTGCCTTAGGTAATACTTGTGCCTTAGGTAATACCAGTGCCTTAGGTAATACTTGTGACTTAGGTAATACTTGTGCCTTAGATAATATTTGTGCCTTAGGTAATACCAGTGCCTTAGGTAATACTTGTGCCTTAGGTAATACCTGTGCCTTAGGTAATACTTGTGCCTTAGGTAATACTTGTGCCTTAGGTAATACTTGTGCCTTAGGTAATACCAGTGCCTTAGGAAATACTTGTGCCTTAGGTAATACCTGTGCCTTAGTTAATACCTGTGCCTTAGGTAATACTTGTGCCTTAGGTAATACTTGTGCCTTAGGTAATACTTGTGCCTTAGTTAATACCAGTGCCTTAGGTAATACTTGTGCCTTAGTTAATACCTGTGCCTTAGGTAATACTTGTGCCTTAGGTAATACCAGTGCCTTAGGTAATACTTGTGCCTTAGGTAATACCTGTGCCTTAGGTAATACCTGTGAATTAGGTAATACTTGTGCCTTAGTTAATACCTGTGCCTTAGGCAATACTTGTGCCTTGGGTAATACCTGTGCCTTAGGTAATAAAAATGTCACAGTTTATATTCATGGTAAGTGTAGTAAGAAAATATTTGTTTCTGAAGTGTTAGTTCATGACTTCTTACCCAGATCAAAAGTCCAAATCACTCAGACCCTTTGTTTAATAATCACCCGAGTTCAGCATACCATACAAATTTATTAAACGAAGGGGAGGGGGTTTGTGCTAATTTAGGATAGCCCCCACATATTTTTTGTCATCTTGAGACTGTACAAAAGACATCCTCACATAATATTGTCTATTGTAATTTCCAAACATTAAGATGCAGTACAGTAAAGTCATTTGTATTTTCTTGAGTTGTTCTATTGGTAACAAGTCCAGTGAATGTAATGCCAGTTAGGAATGGCCTCTACGCCTTTCTGTGGAGGTCGAGTACAAAACAAGTAGTAATATGGGGAACTGAGAGACAAACAGGATTTAACTTGAGCTTGAGTTAAACATATGGAAATTGAATATTAAACACTTGGGGGATAAATGGGAAATTAATATTAGGATACCATTTTCAATTGTGTAACAATATTAAATTATGTGAAGGTCTGCTCTAACTGAAATACTGTATTACATCTTATAACATCTATGACATTGTATACATTGCTAGAAGTTGTTGACTGAAAATTGGGCCCTATGACCTCTGACAGGAATTTAACATTCGAATTGGTTGATCTCGATACAGGAAATGATTTATAACCTCAACCAGGAATTTAGCTTCAAATTGGAATTTAACATTTTCTATTAAAAATTACCTGTGTCTCAGAATATGTTGGAGGTGTCAGTATATTTACTTATGTTGTACCGATACTATAAATAGTTTAATCAGGGGAACAAACTCATAACAGCACTAAAGTGGACGTAACCTAAAGTAGTACTAACATTCCGAAATTGACAATCCGTTAGCAAAGACTAAAACTTGTCCGGAAAAATATAAAAATTTGGCCCACATTGAAAGTAGTACTTAAGTTCCAAATTTTAACGGACTTGAGAGGAGACTATACAATTTCTGGAGCAGGAGATTAATATGGTTTTTATGCAAATTATATGTACTCACTTATAAGTCGAGTTCTATAAGTCGAATCCAACAGCAAACTGCACAAACCCAGATCTGCCGCAAATTTGGTCTGGTTGTTAGGAGTAATTCGTAGAACAAACAATACATACCCTGGTCTGCAAGCGCATTATGCTACGGATCAGGATTTTTTTGTTTGCAGTTTGAGTTGACTTGTAAGAGAGTACATACTGTATTTACATACTGATGCCAGTTATAATGGAAGAAGTCATGAATAACTTTGATTCAGATTAATAAATTTAACGAAATAACTCACAATCAACTTATATGTCTTGTTTCCTCGCATGTTTTTTTTTAGTATTTTGATGATGGCATAGTGAAAATAAGTGATATTATTTTCACTCATTCCGTCAGGAACAAAAATCACCACCAGCTTGTTTGAGAATTACTACATTGATAAAACAGTTTTTTTTACATCGGGTTATATTTTAGCATCACCCCACCCCTTCCTAGCCCAATGCAAAACAACCTGAATATTTAAAAGAGTATGTTTTTTTCTTGCTTTAAATTATGCTCTGGAATCGCCCAGAATGCAGGAGGTCCCTGGGTTGTCGCTCTGTGGGCCCCTATAGGTGTTTCCGTCTTAAAGACGCACATCGCATGCTTGTTTATTCTTTCTACTAAACAACATTTCAGGATCCGCCCTGCAATTTCTTTTTTTTTGTTGACGTTAGATTATATCCTGGTTTACAAGCTTTACGCAATTTCCAACCATGAAAGTTCCACGAGCTCCAACAGAGCTAACACGAACCGAGTCTGTTGATCTATTCTTTAAGATCGCGGTCAGTTCGTGAGGATATTAATGTTCTTACCTCCCTTTGTGCCGACTTTGTAGACTGTAAAGAAACAAAGATTCTTTTAGAAAGCACAAATCTTTTCATAAAGTACTTTGAATTAAGGTACAAGCTGGCTAATCCGTGTCCAAAGTTGTGCAAAGCCATGGCTTTGCCAGAATCAATTCCTAAGACAAAATCAAAAATGCTAAAAGTCGCTCTGGAATGAAAAGTATTTATTAGTAAAAGCATTTCCTTAATAAGCGGATGAAATTACTTTGGAACGGGATGCAGGCAATTGAACAAGCATATTGCCAAGCTTCTGATAAGGACGCGGTTGATTACAATGTTGTGTCATTGAAATGGTGATGCTGATAGAGAGAATAGTAAAGAATGATTTGCCTGAGAAGTATTGTGCTTTTATTAGTGGCGTTAACGATTCCGTCCGTGATTAGCGAACATAGAGTCTACTACGTGGCCATTGTAGAGGTAGACTGGGATTATGCACCGTCAGGAACGTCTCTGATTCACCCTAACTCATCGTTAGTGCTCTCTCTCTCTCTCTCTCTCTCTCTCTCTCTCTCTCTCTCTCTCTCTCTCTCTCTCTCTCTCTCTCTCTCTCTCTCTCTCTGATGTTTGATTTTTGTTTGGGGGGGTCAGTTTTTTTGGGGTGGTGGTGCTTTTAAGCTATAGTGGCTTATACACAGAGCCTGCATGCGTCAGCAATATTTTGTTATCACTACTCCTCCAATTCACAGAAACGGCTTTTTAGCAAACGCGAAGCCCGATTTTGATTATTTTATATGTGCTCCCTGTGAGCATGGTATATGATATTTAACGTACAATTTTCTTCCATCGTTTTAAAATTACTTTCTCTCTACATATATATATATATTTTTTAAACTTACTAACGCGCGGTGACCCGAAATCGTCCAATCGGCCTATGGCCGGCCCTGCCTCCAAAAGTCACAAGATTTCATAAATCCAGTAATCAAAATTCTAGCTGATCCTACATAACAAGGTTACCCCTCTAATACCCAACATAACCGCGATGGCGGCCATCTTTACAAGACTTCTGATATAGTTGGTCTTATATGTTCGTACTCCATACACAATATCAAATTCTCATACATCCCCATTTTGCGCCGTTATTTTAATTTCTCATGCATCCCAATACTTCGATAAATCAAACCCCCAAAACTGTATTGATACTGATGGACGATATATGGATATGATGTCACCTGTTTTTTAAAATGTATTATTA
>JAEAOA010002130.1:1970000-2032500 GCA_016746295.1 Potamilus streckersoni | reverse complement strand
TTCCTCTTCAAAAGAGATTTCAGTTTTTGTTTCATTATTACACTATAAAGATAGGAACACAGCTTGACATTAAATGGATTTGCAATACATACAATCTGTAGTATATATATATATATATATATATATATATATATATATATATATATATATATATATATATATATATATATATATATATATCCACAAAAGCCTTGAAACAAAATGTCTAAACACATGAGTTAGACCACTGCAAGCGAAATATATAAGCAACGATGATTAAGAGAGGAAAGGGAAAAAATAATTTGAATTATTATATTTGACCGGAACGATTTAGAAGAATTATCACATTCGCTCTCACTTGGAACACTTTAAATATGTTTTATGATTGGAATGAAATGAAATCATTTCCTTTTTATGCTGAACAAGCATAATATCAGAGATCGTTTTCAAGTCCAGTTGCTTTTCTGTACATTAAGACTATTCCTTCAAATATTACTTTAATAATCAAAGACATGTAAAATCTATCAAAATCCGTTGATATGAAAAGAAAATTTTAATTAACACAAAAAGTATATCAGTTTTGTTATCCAAAAATCGATACCCAACCATTCTTTAGCATTGGTCCGCTTGCGTAATCGCGGCAACAAATAAGAAACAATTACTGGTTAGGTTTGTATACAAATTTAGTTAATTGGCTTAAAAAAATTCACAATACTTTCAGATGGGCTAGAGTCAATTTTGCAAATCAACAAGTGCTCCGGTAAACGCTTCACCAAACCGGTGTATGGAAAGATCCGACGTCACTTCATTAAGATCGAAGAAGTTGTATGGGACTATGCGCCAGAGGGCAACCAATTTGATTCTGAAGATGGAAGTCTAACCTCAGAGGGCAGGTGAGGGGGAGAAATATGCGTTTGTGTGCGAGCGAGCTTGGGTTGTATGTGACTATATAAATGAAAATTTTATCACCATTATGAATGATTTTAAACCAGTATCTTTTCTTGGAATAAAATTAATGATCCCAACTGTATGTTTTGCAATTTATATCGTTATTAATAAATCCTGCTCAGTATGTAGAATTGTATTTGATCGGTTCAATTATCAATTCTGTGCTTTATGCCATTAGAGATATCGTAAATTTCTTACTAATGTAATAGAACACCATGATGGAAAAAAAAATGTTTATATGATAATCACGAAGCTGCACTTGATAACGTTTGTGAAAGGAAAATGACAGGTTTTTAGTACGACTGGTGATGACCTATATATATATATATATATATATATATATATATATATATATATATATATATATATATATATATATATATATATATATATATATATATATGCAATAAACTGACGACGAACAGTACGAAACTAGTAACTAACTAGCCTAAGCGCTTTCGACTCTTAATGAGTCTTTTTCAAAGGCAAATACAAAACATATACGACAAACAAATAAACACAAAAATGTTGTGTTTGTAAACCTCTACATGGCTGTCTCCACATGTGTTAAAACTATAAATACAACCTGCTTGTATAGACTAGTTGCGGAAACTGAAAACGGTGTATAATTCCCTAAAAGTCTACAAGCCAAAGCGACATCTATTTTTACTTTTTGTACATTTATGTAACGCAGATTATATCCCGGATATTTGATTCTATACCGGTTATTCTTATAGTAAAAATTGAAGGATAATAAGAAGATTTAGAAAATGTTAAATTCTACTAGTGCATAGTTTTCATTTTCTAGTCTTCTTGGTTTAGACCGCTTGGTTTCAATGTTCTAAGGCGGCGTATCCAGTATGATTCCTTTTCCTTCCTAGTTTCGGAACTCCAGCTGTGGTTGTTAGCAATAGCGATAAGTATTATATCACTGACCAGGGGAGGAGAAGTGTTCTGCGACCGGGCTTCTGTACAGCTTTTTTGTCATCCAATCAGATCTATGAAGGTTTATCCTTTTGTGTAGCTTTTCAGTTTCTCCGACGTACTGAGAGCCACAGATCTTACATGTGATGAGATAAATCACATTTTCTGTTTTGCACGTTTTGTTTGGACCATGTATGTTTAGTTTTTCTTTAGTCACTGTGCTAGTGAATGTCTTGGTCTCTATCATATGTTGACAGGTTTTGCATCTTTTATCGCCACAGGGTCCAGATTGACTAAGTTGGTTTTGACTAGCGATTGGCGTTAGCTTTGCCCCGACTAGGATGTCCTTTAGGTTTTTTGTTCTCCGGTAAGCTACTAAAGGTTTGTTCGGAAGTATTAGGTTTAGTATGTCTGACGATTGCACGGTTGGCCAGTGGTTTGCGATGATTTTACCTACTTTGGGATTGTCTGGGTGATAGGTCAGAATAAATGGTATCCTATCAACCTTTTCTTTCTGTCCATATCTGAGTAGGTCATCACGGTTTGTTTGTTTGGCCCTTTGGATTGCCTCCGCAATCAGGTCTTTGTCCTAAGCTCGGTAAATTAAATATTTAGCCAGCTCTTCAGACCTTTCTAGGAATCTTTCATCGTCGGAGCAAATTCTGCGTATCCTCAGTGCCTGGCTATATGGAATGTTCCTAATGCAGTGTTTTGGATGACAGCTGGTTGGGAGGAGATACTGGTGTTTGTCGGTTGGTTTCGAGTAGATGTCTGTGTGTAATTTGTTTTCCACCAGTCTGGTTGTTGTGTCCAGGAAAACATGGTTTGAGTAGGAAATTTCTGCCGTGAATTTTATTGAAGGATGGAAGTTGTTTGCCTTTGATACTTTGATATGAAGTCATCCAGACTTTCTCTTCCATACTGCCACTTCATTTCTATATATATATATATATATATATATATATATATATATATATATATATATATATATATATATATATATATATATATATATATATATATACATATACAATGCTAAAACTGCTCATTTTCTTGCCGTTTCAGTAACTCGTATCTATACTTTTCAAAAGAGAATGGTGGTATTGGTGGCAAGTATAAGAAAGCGCTTTATGTTGAATACACGGACTCCACATTCAAAAAGAAAAAAAGGGGAAAAGTGAGCGAATACGGTCTGATGGGTCCCATTTTAGGGGCAGATGTAGGGGATACGCTTAAAGTGGTGCTTCTAAATGAGGCTTCGAGACCCTACTCCATTCATCCCCAAGGGGTCCGCTTCGACAAGTTTAATGAAGGCTACAGCTACAATGACTCTAATGGTAAATTATTTTTCTCAGTGCTTGCTGTAATCAATGACAGACGCTAAATACAAAAGATTTATTCATGTATAGATCCTATGGCACGTACATCACTTCAAACTGATGATTAACTTATATACATTTTGGATTTTATAGTGATACATCAAGACGTTTAGCACTCGAAATATTCAGTTTAGTTATATCGCACATATCAAATTTTGAATTTTTCGGAACACACTGGAATCATTCGGAAGTATTCAATGCTTCGAACTTGTATGGAACTATTATGACTATTTGGGATTAATTCAAGTATTGTAAGTTCCTTATAAAATATTAACTTTTATATATGGTTAAATAATATTTTTGAATTTTATATATTTATGTTTTTCTTATTTATATTTTTATATCAGACAGCTTAATCGTAACATTTTTCTTCATGCCTTTTAAACATGTAAACTTTATCCTAATTAAAATAATTATTCAAAAGGAGAATGTCAAGGTTACGTTTATGTAAAGAAACTTCTATGTATCCGTTATTTTTCATCTTATCTTCCCCCCATTTGTCAAAAACCGAAAAAAAATTTCCAATAAGCTTACAATACGGTGAGGTCAACCTTTAGTTAATTACTAGTTGTCTCACAATAAAAGCTGGATACGACAGATGGCAACATAACTTCCTCCCATCAAAAGTACGAATTTGTATTGTGTGATTGATCTTTGTACGTAATTAAGGGTAGGAATTTGGACCTACCTACCTAATATCATGTTTGTAAACATGTTTACTTGGTTATGACTTCTAGATACAGTCTTGATTTGACCCTAGATGATTTTAGAAACGAATTTTGCTGATATTTTGATGGAACTCTACATTAAGATGACCATCGTTTTGATCCTCTTATTGTGACAGGTTTGTTAGGGTCGTTTACATTAAAATTACTCATTCCAATCAGTCTTTGGACGAATCGATTTTAGTTGTGTTTCAGTTAATGTTTGAGTGGATTTTTTTAAAAATATTATTCATTGGAATTTAAAAGTGCTTGTTGACTTCAAAACTAAATTACTACTTTGGGATTATTGTGAATTAACTTATATACATTTTGGATTTTATCATAGTGATACATCAAGACTGTTAGCACATCAAAACTATTCCAGGCTATTAGTATATCAGCACATTCAAATTTTGAATTTTTTCGGAACACCACTGGAATTCATTCGGAATATTCAATGCTTTCGAACTTGTGATGGAACTTTTATGACTATTTGGGATTTAATTCACAGTATTGTAAGTTCCTTTAAAATTTACACTTTTTATTCAGGAAAATAAATTATTTGTTGAATTTTACAAATCTTATTGGTTTTCTCCCTTTCATATTGTTTAGTTCAAGACCATATAATCGTAACATTATTTTTCTTCATATTTTAAAGCATGTACAATCCTAAATTAAAATAAATATATTCAAAAAGTGACAGAACATGTCAAGGTTTACGTTCTATGAACGAAATTCTAGTATCCGTTTGTTTTCTCTCTCTCCTCTCCCCCGCACACTTTTGTAAAACCGTCAAAAGTAAACATTTTTCCATCAGCCGTTTATAAAGGGAGATCAACCTTTGTTAATTATCTGTAAAACTGAATTGTTACCACAACTATTCTTACTAAACAGGTAGTAATGAAGTTGAATTACATCTCCACCCAAAATTATTATTATTATTATTATTATTATTATTATTATTATTATTATTATTATTATTGTTATTATTATTATTATTATTATTATTATTATTATTATTATTATTATTATTATTATTATTATTATTATTATTATTATTATAGCTCTTATTAAATCTATTTATATTAAGCGAATTCAAAAATACTGCTATGTGTATCAATCTTACTTAAATTTGATGTCGTAATCTATTGCCTGCCGACCAATAATTTTGAACTAAAAAACTATTACTAAATGTTAAATGATAATTTTCAAATTTATAGATGATCCAACTTACGACTTTGTGAAACCTGGAAAACAGAAAACATTCTACTGGACCGTTCCGGAATATCTAGGACCTATGGAGAAAGACGAAGTTTGTTTTCTTCGTTACTACACATCAGCTGTTGATTATGTCCGTGACTTCCACTCTGGGCTTGTCGGTCCAATTTTAATCTGTAAGAAAGGAACTTTTGACACTCAGGTACGGGCTCGTTTCCTTTTCTTTTTTTTTTTCTCGAAAAAAATATGGAAACGAAATTAGAATTATTAAACATGGTTATTTTGATTTAAATTCGATATTACGAGCTATGATCTGTTTCCTTCAAACAATTTTTAAAAAAATAAAAGAAGGAATGAAGCTAAGTGTTTGGAACTATTTTGTTAATCCTTTAATCCTTACATACGTACGTGGCCTCCGAGTTGATCGTCGTGAGGATAATATCCATAACTGAGTGAAACGTCAGTTAGCAGAGAAGCTTACTTAACAGTGATGAGAGAGAGAGAGAGAGAGAGAGAGAGAGAGAGAGAGAGAGAGAGAGAGAGAGAGAGAGAGAGAGAGAGAGAGAGAGAGAGAGAGAGAGAGAGAGAGAGAGAGAGAGAGAGAGAGAGAGAGAGAGAGATTCACAACTGTGTCATCACGTTATCTAAATCCCTTTACATAGGAAGAAAAACGGCGATTCATTCTAATGTTTTCCATCATGGATGAGAACAAGTCCTGGTATCTTCAGGATAACATCAAGGCTTTCTCGAACCCCTCTATCTACACTATTTCATCCACAGATCTTGCGCGTTCCAACCAAATGCACTGTACGTATGACATTATTATTATTATTATTATTATTATTATTATTATTATTATTATTATTATTATTATTATTATTATTATTGTGGTGTTGGTGGTTCATCATAATGATGATGATGATGACGACGATGATGATAATGAAGTTGCTGCTCTTTTTGATGCAGTATACATGAACCTATTGTTGTTGATGATGTTAGTTGTAGTACTACTAGTACTAGTAGCATAAATACTTACTAATTACTACCGATGGCCCGAAACTTAGGAAAATTTGGAACTTATTGGGAGGGGATGAAGAGAATAAACGAAGAAAATCATTGACACAATTGCATCAAAATGCATTATGCATAAAGAAAACAGTGCCATCATCCTTCCTTTGTTGCTAACATTGTGAAAATGTCAACAATTAGACGATTTCACTAAAGTAAGTAATCAAATGTTTATCTTTGTTTACACGAGAAGTATGCCGAAAAGTCTAAAAATTCAGAACTTATTGTAGTGATATTGATTTTGAGTGATAAAGCAAATCATATGATGCCATTGTAGTGTAGTTATTAAGACAGCACGGAGATGGGAGGTAGTGTACGAAAGTCTACCTCAGTTTAAATATAACAGAAGAAAAATGATCTATTTGAATACATAAAAAAGCCAGGAAAACTTATCAATTTATAAAGTACGTATATACACCAGACTTTGAGTGCAAGTTGTGTTCGATTTCAGTTGTCACCTTTTCTTTTATTGAAAGTGATTCGGAAACTACTCATTTTGTAGAGTTCCCACTTCTCTACCAACGTTACATACATGGGCGGATGTTTGAGTAAATAGTTCCTACGAATTCCAAAGAATTGCTCCATAAATTCTCTGTTCAGGCTATTATACATTACAGGCATCAACGGTTACATGTACGGAAACGTACACAAGCTAATAGTTTTCCCCGGAAGAGAGTACAAGTTCCATGTTATGTCTTTGGGATCTTCCACTGATATTCACACAGTCTACATTCACGGACGTGTCCTAAACGTCAATGGTCAGACGTTCACAGCGTACGCAATACCTCCAGGAACGACGGCAACCCTAAACGTAAATTTCCACTCTGATTCAGGTATGCCTGTTTTTTTTTTTCAGTGTTTTAATGCCTCTCTCTCTCTCTCTCTCTCTCTCTCTCTCTCTCTCTCTCTCTCTCTCTCTCTCTCTCTCTCTCTCTCTCTCTCTCTCTCTCTCTCTCTCTCTGATGTTTGATTTTTGTTGGGGGGGTCAGTTCTTTTTTTGGGGGGAGGGGTGCTTTTAAGCTCTAGTGGCTTAAACGCAGAGCCTGCATGCGTCAGCAATATTTTGTTATCGTTACTCAATTGATCAATCAGAGAACGTAAATTAGACACACCTCCAGGCATAGCATACGTCTGCCATTTTCCTCCGACAAGTTGCTTGTGGCAATAATGAATTAATTATGATATGTAATTACAATTTTTGCAAAGATTTGTTGATTTCTCAATTAATTGTTGTTGTTGTTGGCATCCGTCCGTCTTCGAGAGACGATGGTGTAGCTCCCTGTTTTGGTACCTTATCTGCACCTTCGCTGAAGAGTACGACCGTTGCGTGACAATCTTTGTTGCACTTGCTGCTGGTGAAGATGGATTCTTGTTGGGGCTGATGTTGGTTCGTCTTCCTCTTGGCTCTCTTTGTAGCGAGGTTTGCAATTATTCCTTCCTCGGTTTTCTTAATGTCTTGTCTCCCAGCAAGTTGCCACTCGTAGCGGTTGTTAGCACAGCTCTCCCATTTGTTGACGTTGATGTTGACCTTTTTCATGTCCTTTTTGCAGACGTCTTTGTATCATATACATGGCCGTCCAGTCGGTCGTGTGCCTTTTGCTAGCTCGCCGTATAACAGGTCCTTGAGAATGCGGCCTGTATCCATTCTCCTGACGTGGCCGAGCCATCGAAGGCGCCTCTCACTGAGGATGGTGAACATGCTATTCATGCTGGCCCGTTTCAGAACCTTCGTGTTGGGTACTTTGTCCTGCCACTGGATGCGCAGAATGCGCTGCAGGCATCTCAGATAAAAGCTATTGAGTTTCCTTTCATGGCTCGTGTAGGTGGTCCATGCCTCACTATTGTAGAGGAGTGTGCTGAGCACACATGTCTGGTAGACACGCAGCTTGGTCTTCTCAGTGAGGTTGAGATTGTTCCAGATCCTCTGTTTCAGTTTTGCCATAACTGCTGCTGCCTTATCAACCATGCCGTTCACCTCAGCATCAATGGAGAGCGAGCTGGAGATGGTGGACCCAAGGTATGTAAAGTTCTCAACAACTTCAAGGTTGTACCCATCAATGGTGATGGTTGAAGGGGAGTCTACATCCTGCGCCATGACATTCGTCTTCTTCAAACTGATGGTCAGTCCGAACTCTTTACAGGCGTGGGAGAGGCAACATACCAGCTGCTGAAGTTCTCCTTCCGTATGTGATGTCAGAGGTGCATCGTCAGCGAAGAACAATTCACGGATGAGAACCTCTGTGACTTTGGTCTTTGCACGGAGGCGTTTGATGTTGAACAGTTTGCCATTTGCCCTGGTGTGAATGTACACTCCCTCGCTGCAGTCCTTGAAGGCATATTGGAGGAGCACGGAGAAGAAGATGGCAAAAGGGTTGGTGCAAGGACACATCCCTGCTTAACTCCACTGCTGACTGGGAAGGCCTCTGATGTTGCGCCGTTGAAGCACACTGTGCATTGAGTGTTCTGGTAAAACGATGTGATGACAGCGAGCAATCGAGGGGGGGGCAGCCGACCTTCTTCAGGAGTTTGAAGAGTCCGCTCCGGCTGACCAGGTCAAACGCCTTTGTCAAGTCTATGAAGGCAATGTAGAGGGGCATTTGCTGCTCATGACACTTTTCCTGCAGTTGACGTAGGGAGAAGATCATATTTACAGTTGACCGGCCAGCTCGGAAGCCACACTGGGATTCTGGGTAGATACGGGAGGCTAGGGTCTGCAAGCGTACCAGTGCGACACGTGCGAAAGCCTTTCCGACGATACTGAGGAGGGAGATGCCCCGGTAGTTGTTACTGTCGCTGCGGTCTCCTTTGTTTTTGTACAAAGTGATGATGTTGGCATCCCGCATGTCTTGGGGGATGTGTCCTTGTTCCCAACAGAGGCAGATGAGTTCGTGCAAGGGCTGAAGTAGTGCTGGTTTCCCGTTCTTGAGGATTTCAGGTGGGATGCCTTTGCTGTCAGGGGCCTTCCCACAAGCGAGACAGTCGATAGCTTTACTTAGCTCTTCAAAGGAGGGCGGAGTGTCTAGTTCATCCATGATTGGCAGGTCTGGGATAGTGTTCAGAGCAGTATTGGTGACGACGGTTTGGGTTGCATACAGTTCGTGATAGTGCTCAACCCAGCGTTTCAGCTGTTTCTCCTGATCTGTTATAATTATTCCTGTCTTGGACTTGAGGGGGAGATGGGAGACTTGTCGTCTTCTTGATGCCCTCGTACATGCCTCTTGCATCTCCAGTGTCAGCAGCTGTTTGTATGCTGTGGCAGAGATTCAGCCAATAGTTGTTGGCGCTGTGGCGGGCAGTCCGTTAGGCATTTTTCCTGGCAATCTTGAGGGCTTGTAGTGTAGTAGGGCTAGGCGCAGCCTTGTAAGCCAGAAGCGCCTTCCTCTTAGCCTCAGTCACTGGCTCCATAGCCTCCCAGCTGGCCTCATACCAGTCGGCATTTTTCCGCTCCATCTTCCCATACGCACTAATGGCTGAGTTGTACACAGTGTCTCGAAGGTGGGACCACATGGAGTCGATGGTGCGATCAGATGTCTTTTTGGTGAGAGCTTCCTGCAGCTTGCTGATGAACTGCTTCGTCTTCTCTGGTTTGTTTTACGGCATGTATTTATGCGTGAGTGACCCTTCTTCTTGGCGTGGTGATGCTTCTTGGGTGTTATTCGCACCGTGCTGGCCACCAGGGAGTGGTCCGTGTCGCAGTCGGCGCTGTGGTAGCTGCAAGTGAGGAGGACGCTGTCCAGACTCACACGCCTTTTGTGATGACGAGGTCTAATTGGTGCCAGTGGCGTGAACGTGGATGTCTCCATGACAACTGATGAATTGCCTTGCATTTGAAGTAGGTGTTGGTCACGCATAGGCTGTATGAACAGCACATCTTTAGCAGTCGCTGACAGTTCTCATTCATCTTTCCCCTTCCATGAGTGCCGAGACAGCTGGGCCAGGCCTCGTGGCCAGCACCCACTCTAGTATTGTTGGGGATACTGGATATTACTTGATCCAAAGCCTCATAGAACTGGTCTTTCTCCTCTGGGGTAAAGTAGAGGGTTGGGGCGTACACGCTCAAGATGTTGTCTGGGCCTGAGGATGTTGACAGCCTAAGGGTTAGGATCCTCTCAGTGCCTGATGATGGAGGCTCAATTAAGGCTATGAGCGTATTCTTTACAGCGAAGCCTACACCACACTGTCTAGTTTCATTGGAGGACTTTCCATGCCAAAAGAAGGTGTAGTTGGTTTCCCTGAGGGTGCCGATGTCAGCTAGTCTAGTCTACTGAAGGCCGGCAATGTCAACATTCAGTCGGGAAAGTTCCCTGTCATTTACGGCAGTCTTCCGTGCATCGTCAATCTGCTGCAGGTCATCGGTAAGTCCAGTACACATGGTCCTGACGTTCCAGCTTGCAAAACGGAAAAATGGAGTCTTCTTTTCTCTTTTTTGAGTCTTGCTTAGTGCAGTGATTTTGGCCTACTTGTCGAGAATGTTCCCTAAGCTTCACGCACCCAGTGAATCAGGTAAGCCATGGCGGGATAGCACCTTACTGTCTGGGGGCTGCCCAGCTTGAGATGAGCGGTAGATATCAATGAGACATGGCAGTCTCTCCCACCGTCGGAAGCAACCCCTGGCGCTAAGCTCTACGCCAATCGAGCTATTGCTTATAACCGGTAAACTGCTACTTCCCGTGTTGTGCCGACACCTTACGGCGACACAGGAGTGTCCTCTCCAGTTGAGCTACAAAGCCTGGGCAGGGTACAATGGAGAATAAGCTGTTGCCCATGCAGCAGATCCTCCTCTCCATGCAGCTGGTGTTCCCAAGGGAACGGTTAATGCCGATACAACTTGGCACCAACAGCATCGCAGGAGTTGCCGGAATGGCATTGATGTCAGTGTCAGACCGCCTTAGAAACTCCGTCTCCGGATTTTCGTAGGGGTTTTCGCCCTTAATCTTTCCCATGAGTATGTATAGCCGCAAGGCAGCAGAGGCTTGGAATCAGAGTTTTCCTTCTCCTAAATGAACAACCATCTAAGGTTTGCGAGCCTCATCTACCCGAAACGACTGATTTTAAGGCGCCAGTGAACCGCTTTTCATCCCTTCTCCTGTTAGTGAAGTCATGGTCCGCCAGACTTATACGCTAAGCCACTCGTGAAGACCAGGTGCTGGATTTTAGTTGACAGAGGCGATCAGAGACGCAAGCCGTCTGGGGCATTTCTAGGGGAGTGGGGCGCTTGCCTCCCATTCCCACCCCGGCAATATCAACCTTGGACCACAATCAATGATGGTGAAATAAAGGCAGTGGAGTCTTGTAATTCTTACTGTCCATATCCAAATTGTCTAAATGGAGGAATGAGATTTATTCCCTTTGCCGAAACATATACAAAACCTCCATGGATAAGGACCTTTTTGCGGCCTCGTGTATGATCAGCTGAATATGGAAACAATTCATTGCATTTACAACATATTTTTTTGCATAAAATTATGTAGAAAAGCAGGTCCCGTTGATGGCTTTAAGGGTAAAAAAAAATAATTTAAAAATTTAAAATAGATGCAAGAAAAAAAATGTGTCTAGAATATGGGTGGAGAACCATCAAACATTTGGGCTTTGATGTATATTTTTTTTTCTTGTATAGGAAGCACTGAAACCCAAACTGCATTCATTATAACGTTTGAAAATTTACACTTTAATGTTGGCTTGTCCAAAAAAAAACCCCAATACTTTATCGTCGCGATCTTTTAGACAGTTTAGCGACTCTTTACTTTCTCATTGGACTGAAGTAGGGGTGGGGACACAAAAATGTAATAATAAAGAAATACAAAACAATGGTTGCAGATAATTATCTACCGATATATTAAGCATGCATACACATGCTTACATCAACAGACATCATTGGTCTAAATTCCATCTGACGAATATAGTAGAACTTATTAACATAGTAAAATTATTATGTACAACAGTATACTTCTAAACAGTAAATATTTGCGATTTTGTTATTAATTAATTTTCAATTCATTACTTCCAAGGCAACATGAATATAAGCCAGATAAAATTAATAAGGATAAGATTATATACTAAATAAATTAGCATCTTTTGGAGCGAATTTCCGTGTACATGCAAGAGATCTCGAGCAACTTGAACTACAAATATAAATATTGTCTACTACAGTATAATTTGTGCAACTTTGAAATTTTAAATTTTTATGAATTTTACAAATAATTTTCAAAAACATTACTTAATCTGAAACATATTTCTTTAACAAATACTACATGTTTGTAGGAGGTTAGCAGGGCATCATATCACGTGATTTGTTTTTCGGAGCGATCTATCAACTCGCGTAAGGTCAATTGTCAACTTAAATTATCCTCGTGTGCAACCAACTGGCCATGTACGATACTAAAAATCTATTTATATATCCTATGTAATTACATCGCTCTTACTCAGGTCACGAATGCAAAATTTAACAAAAGAATTTCTTTACAAATTAAAGACATGAACAAAAATTACAAAAATTAGATAAAATCATTTACCAGGAGTTACAAAACTATAGATGTACATAAAAAAGTTACTTAGAGTCCTATTTTAAGATATTCTTAATGCGTATTATATATAATAATTTTTTCCAGACTTGGGCTATAAATGGGCATTAGTGGACAGAGTTATGCCACATCTCTCCGCTGGTGTTAGCGCCCTTATTACTGTGAATCCGGTTGAACATCGACCAGCTCAAGGCCGTTTACAGGAAGCAACTTACTACATAGCGGCAGAGGAAATTTTCTGGGACTACAATCTAGGAGAACTGTAAGAAATAATGCTGAAATAAATCATACCCATCATCAGCATCTCTGCACATTTGGAGATATATTGCGATAGATCATGTTCGTACATTAGTGTGTACTCGCGTCCATCTGTTCGTGCATGCGTATTTCAGTCATTCACCTTGTAAATTTGCGCCACATCCATGAAACGTTTTAACTGTGAGCAAAAGCTCAAGTAAAATTTTGTAGAGTTTTTGTTTGAAAACACGGCAGGCTAATTATATAAAACCAATACGAACCATTTATGAGGTTAGCACCGAAATATGAACCTTGCATTTTAATTTATACAGCTTTTACATGGTGATAAAATTCTGATTTGAGTAATTGCTCAAGCGTATTTTAATTGGACAACAGGCTGACCATGTCCGGTCTCCTCATCACGAGCAGGCGCAATACGCACAGGCACTTAAAAAAAGCAACTGCCCTTTGTTTAACTGTTACATTTGCCACACAGCTATAAGTCTGTAATAGTATGTACCCAATAATGTCAAATGTCTTGTAAATTTTGTCCATATTTTTGATTGGTTTATGTTCGATGAAAGCTTTTGCTGCTAAGTTTCTTATATACTCACTCTGCCACTCTTCTGCATCACGGTATATTGGTCTGTAAAATAGATATTGTTGATTGGTGAGTTCGGGTGTCATTCTTATATTTATGGCCCAAAAGCATTTGTTAGCCTGCCCTTGAAGATCTTCGTCACTGACTTCACAAGAAATGTCGCTCGCTTCAAACGCAGTGGGTAAGTTCTTTCTTGGAGTGGGTGGGTAAGTTCCTTTTTCTTTCGTTGCGGGTGTACTCATTCATACACGATATTCTGCATATTCTTTTTAGTTTTATTTGCTTCAAAAATCGGCTTTTATTTATTTCATTCTATTTCTTAAGTTACTCACATGTATAACAATTTAACAATGTGCTTTGAATATGTTTCGGAGAGTGCATACAACACCTTCTGGGCTTCTTCGATAAACCCTAATGATGTATTCAAACGATTCAGCGATCTCTGTTTATCCGTTCACATTTTTGATATTCCAATCATTTGCAGGAGGGGCCCCGAGTGGCCGAGTGGTCTAAAGCGCTGTCCGTTACGGATCACTGCCATCTCACCTCAGTCTGCGTGAGTTCGAGTCTAGGATTCGGCGAATGTGGATAGGTGAGAAAGCTTACCATGAGCTTCTCGTGGGTCGGTGGTTCTTTCCGGTGATTTCCCGGTTTCTTCCTCCACCATTAATACTGGCCGCCATGAATAGCCTATCGTGTGCTGAAAAATGGCGTTGAGCCCCACAACAACATCATTTGCAGGATTATACCCCTGTTTGAGACTTCCATAAATTCTTCTAGTATACTCTGGCAGTCATCGGCCTGCCAGCTGCTTGACATTTGCATGAAAACCACAACAAGCATTTCATCATTACGAAAATATTGACAACTCTACTATACTTTCCTCTCTAGTCAGATCAAAAACATTATGGATGTTATATAAACTATACTGCACTATGTAGTATTGCTTTGGAGGAAAATCAATACAGAGTCTTGGTTAATATAGCATTGTCACGATCTGTACATAAATTCGTTTTTTGAGCTCGCGCGTGCGTGTACTGACTGGCTGGTGTTTTGTCCCCACTGGAGTTCTTGGGTCACTTCCATCCTGACGTGACTACACCCCCTCATGACACTGTATCACTCACGTGTAGTGAACGCGTGTTATGTGTGTGTGTGTGTGTTTGGTCAAATTAACAGTGCAACGGCCACTTATGGACTAAATATGTAATCGGGGTAGAGTAGATGAAAGGTGGAAGGGCCACAGAAAGGGCAGTGGAGCAAAGCCACTGTTTTTTGGAGGTTTAACAAATAAGGGAGCCTTTTAGAGAAGTCACCCTTACTCCTGACCTTTCTGACAAATGACGTATTGTGTAAGATCGATTCAATCACTTGCCAGTTGCTATATCACTTACTCGTTTTATTAATTTCTCAGGTTGTTTCCAATTTTTATTAGACTATATAGAGCGTTATTTTAAGATAGTTCTATTCGCTACAATTGCAACAAATAAGATGATGATGATGATGATGATAATAATAATAATAATAATAATAATAATAATAATAATAATAATAATAATAATAATAATAATAATAATGTTCGAAAAACAGAGGCGTGAACTTAAGGCACTCTTAAAGTCGTAAGACCGATAGCACAAGAAATATAAGCACCTAAATATATAACACTGCATGGCATGTTATAAAAATGAATATAGTCTGTAAAATTTGGTCAAAGGATTTTGGTGGATATTTATTCTGCTTCCAGCATTTTTAGACCTTGACTCTAACTTTTACTTTTTTAGTTCAACCATATGCTCAAGATTATGATTGGCCGTAGCGTTGGTCACTGCCATGCCGAAGCAAAAACATTGAAACACTACTTTTATATCGCAGCGATAGTTTTGTATTTTGCATACTGTTAGATTTTTCTAGAAAAAAAAAAACAAACATTTTTTTCCGGATTTCCTAACTGGTTATAATTGCTGTTAAAAGAGACCCTGTATATCTAAGGTATTGTTCAAAGAAATTTTAATTCCTTTTATTATGATGTATGATCAAGGGTGTAATAGAATTTATAGATTATACAACTTGGCCTTACTTCAGTTATGCGGAGATAAAAATGACTCCTGGCTCCGCTTGGTCATTTTTACTTCCTGGACTTCAGAGGAAAATTTAAAATAGAAAGAATATGGTTATTCATTCATTACACTTTTAGAACGTCGTATTGTCTAATCTGGCAAACTACTTTTTCTCTATTTTAATAAATGCTAAAGACAGTGTACTTTAGACGAATTCAAGATGACTTTTTAGAGCATGGGAGCAGTCTATTTGGTTAGCAGTGTGCTTAGATCATACATTTTCCACAAGTACAATATCCAAAGAAAATTCAGCCTTGATACATGAAAGTAATGTAACAGGTATGTCAACAGTCATTACATAATATTGTGCATGTTGCAAATGTAAACAATTTCAACTTGCACATGCCACTCTCTCAGAAGTTTATATCTGTAAAGCGCCCTCAAAATGAGCTGTATATTTTTCGGTTACAAATGAAGCCGCTGCTACCCGAATCAGAATTGATAGCATTAATATTCGATTGGACGTTTATTCAAAAGTGTCAGAATCTGGGTCAAACAAGATATAACCAACTGTAATAGGTTCATTTTTTGTGGCATTAATCTTTTCAGACCCAATGGATGTAACACGTCAACATGTTACAAGAAGGCAGTGTTCAGGCAATATGATAGGGATTTTATGTTGAAGTCCAACGGCAATGACGAAGTAGGATTGTTTGGACCATCGATACTTATAGAGGCAGGGACAAAAGTCGAAATCGGTAAGTGTCCTTTTTTTAAAACAGCTATTGATTGTTTGATATGATCGTACTACTGATAGATTCGTTTGATGGCAAACGTAATGGCCATCTCTGAGAAAAATGGATGGGGTGGCGGCTGATTAAATAAAAAAGATGCTATTTTAGGATAGTTATACCGATCCCATACACTTAAGAGTCATATGAACTGATGTTTGCAACTCAGATATTTTGATATCAAACTTTTCACTTACCTCTTTGCTGACAAGATCTGTTACATCTGTTGATATTCTTTCATTTGAAAATTTTTTTTTATAAATGTAATAAATCTATTTTAATATATATATATATATATATATATATATATATATATATATATATATATATATATATATATATATATATATATATATATATATATATTAATACATGTAAAAATATATTGAAAGTTTTGTATTGGCAAATATTTACTTGTTGACACTTCTATTTCTATTGCTTTTCTTCAATCGACAACTTTACCGGTGAACAGGACGTTGCTGTATTTATAGTCTCTAAACCTTTGATAGGAGTTATTAGAAAATAAACTTTACGGCAACAGAGAATTGGTAGCAAGTGAACTGTTGATAGAAGGCATGTGACGTGGTGATGTCTCACGTGCATATGTTGCTGCAATATACTACGATTCTTGGTACAGATTGTTTATTTATTTTATTTATTTATTTGTTTTTAGTAAAGACTACAACTCTCTCTCTCTCTCTCTCTCTCTCTCTCTCTCTCTCTCTCTCTCTCTCTCTCTCTCTCTCTCTCTCTCTCTCTCTCTCTCTCTCTCTCTCGTAGGAAGTTACTGTGCCTTGGCGCAGTAAAGACAAATGCTAACGTCAATCCAAATTCGTAGCAAAAACTTTTAGTTGGCTCCCTATTTTTTAATGTATTGTTTTTAATTGTTTATTCATAGTTTATTGAAGATGGACATTCCCATGCGTAGATGAAAGAGAAATGACAGAGAAAGTTTATAAACAAATATATTACAACCTTGCCATTACACCGAAAGACTTAGTAAATATTTTCCTTCAAATTGTTTCTTTCGGAAAAAACAAACAGTTTCTGAAATGTTTTCATAGAGTTTTCAATATTTGTACATTTGCAGATTTCTTCAAAATTTTTCAGTCTTTAAGAACAAGGCATCTAGATCGTACTCGTTCCATGCCCAAGGCCTGCAAGTCTCGAAAGATAATGAAGGAGCGAACTACGGGGAGGAAATGGGACAGATCGGAGTTGCCCCAGGACAAATGTTCAATTATATGCTGCGTATTCCAGAAACGATCGGCCCAAGTCAGAATGACGCCGGCTGCATACTCTATCCGTTTTACTCTGCCTTGGACCAGGAAAGAGATCTTAACAGTGGTCTGTATGGAATTTTCGTCGTTTGTAAGAAAGGTAATCCTTGAGGTCATTGTGTAACGTTTCTTCCCCCCATAACTCTGTTAATAAACAGAAACTTGATGAATATTACTTTGGATTAAATGCATCCTTTTGAGACGAGGAAAACAATGGCATCTGTAAATATTTCATGGAATGGATTCTTCTTATGACATGACAACTTAGACATCAAGATTAATGATTGATTTGAAGTTCGTTATCAAACACACAAGAAGAAAAAATAAATGGATGAAAACAGAGATTGAATTTTTGGACAAATTAGATGCAGATGATGCAACAATGTCTTCTTTGCACTGTCATCTTAAATCTCTCTCTCTCTCTCTCTCTCTCTCTCTCTCTCTCTCTATATATATATATATATATATATATATATATATATATATATATATATATATATATATATATATATATATATATATATACGTATCAATGATATACCACGACATGTATAGATGTATACATTTTTCATTAAATGCAAACGAGGCTTGATCTATTTACTCAGTTTATACAACGAGTGGTATATCATTGATACAGGGTACATATTATACGTAAATTGTATTTAAATCACATATAAATACACATATTTGCCCTTTAAATGGAGTTAAAATATGCTCCGGGCTACTGTATGTTGACTTAGTGAACGAACTCCTCACATCCCCACGCATGTCCGCTGCAAAATGTAGCCCTTAGCCTTTCCTTGTGTTCATAATCACATTTGCATTGAGCGGACATCTCCGTTAAAAAAATCAGTTGATAGGACTTTATGAATGTTCGTACCCCCTGGACATTAATCAAATCCAAAAATAATTCAAGAATTAAAAATATAGAAGACCTAGTAATAAAAAGTCTCGAATGAAACTGAGTTCGAATTCCAATGAAATCCAAAATGGAAGGCGATGAAGTCTGTTGTAGTCTGCGAAGTGCTGCTGTGTCAACAGTCCTTTGTTGAATCACAAAAATATTATTTCAGTTTCGAATTCAGTATAACTTCCAAAACATGTCTTATCCGAGAATTTGATAGGAGCACATATTTTTATAGCGAAAAGAATCACTTGAAATTAAACAATTTTGAAGAAAAAAAAATTCAACTAAAACTGGTCACAACATTAATAATAACGTGTCAATTGTTTGGAGCCCGACTGAACAAACCTCTTTCAAAATATCAGTTATACACTAACTAAGACGCAAAACAGTTTCCCGGATGAATGTCAGTCTTGAAGAAAAATAGAAGTTTGTAACAGTACTCTAGGTATGACCTTGACTTAATTAAATGATTCTTACTGTGAAACAGCTTACATTTTTTTAAAAAAAGTTGTTTACCCAAACTGTCAATGTTTTTGAAGACAAGATCAGAAACTTGATACAATGTTTCTATTAATAGTTATTTATCAATGAAATAATTAAAAAATTAAGAGTGAGGTCTAACAGAACCGAACTGAATTTCTGGACAAAGTCAAATCTAGTAAAGAATGTTATATTACAATAACATGAAATGGAATTAAAAAATTTAAAACTTACAAAATGCCAACAAATTAAATATACATAACACGTAATACTCACTAGATGAGTACACGGTGTTCATTTACTACATCTTTCATACTCACAAAATGATATTTGAAGTTGCATACTTATGCATTAGTAACTTTGCACGTGCAACAGGTGTGAAAATGTGATATTTCTAGGTGTTTTTTGCGAGTCACAAATTACATCAGTCTTGGTCTGTCGTAAAGTGAGAATACGAAATAGAAAAATTAACGTTAATAATGAGGATGATTAGAAAAATGAATGTTTGTTTTTTCGTCTTCTTCTACTGCTAATAATATTTTTATTAAATTTACGGAACGGGATACTGGACGGCAAGACATATAGGTCGTTATATAGTTTCGAAGCAATTGAATTAAAGTGCCTTGGCCAAGAATTTACTACAGTAACTGACTGGGGCTGATTCGATGGCAAGATTTGAACTCAGACCATTTTAGTCGTGAGTCTAGCATACTATACATTGAGCTACTGTAGCCTCTGCTTAGCTTCGTTGCCTCGTACGACTAGAAGCAGGTTGTGTCAAGCTTCTAAAACGTCTGCAATGTTAGGAAGTACAGTTCAGTAGTTTGCTTGTACAAGCATGGTCTCTGTATAGTTTTCTACGTATGCATGCACTCAAGTAGAAAAAAACATAAGGCACATATCATGACCTCTACTTATTTTCCAATCCTTCTAGATGATGCTATATTGCTTCTCTTCTAACGAACACACGCACAAACAAACACATGCACACGCAAGGATAAAATAAGGAGCCGAAATGATGAAAGTGGTATGAACAAATAGCCTGTAACAAAATACCAGAAGGTTGAGACTGTTTTTCGTTTTGATCTATTTATTCACAAGTTGATCGGAGATTCAGAAGGCGTTTTGTACTATTTACTCATAAGCTGATCGGAAATTGAAGGCTGTTTGATCTTTTTACTCATAAGTTGATCGGAAATTTACGGCGTTTTGTTCTGTTTAATCACAAGTTGATCGGAGATTTACGGCGTTTTGTTCTGTTTACTCACAAGTTGATCAGAGTTTGAAAGCGTTTTGTTGAATTTACTCACAAGTTGATCGGAGATCGAATCATTTTTATTCGTCCATCAGAGAATTGAGAATTATAACCCCTGTTTATTTTAAATTCGTTTTTCCTCGGAATAACTAATTTCTGTGTATCTACATAAGGTATGAATGCTTAATGGATTGGCAACATAATTTATATACGGCATGGATGAAGTTCAACAAATCTGATTCAAATATTGCACATGTTCTACTTGGAAGTTTGCTTTTACATCTTGAACAAAGTTTTATTATAACAATTGTATTTTATTGGGACGGGCATCCGTGTCATTGTAACACTTTTCCAACTTCTTTTATTGTTTATTTTCCAACGCATACATGAAAATAAAATTTAAGCGAAATGTTATTGTTATGGCATTATGGTCTTAAACTGGGTAACAGAAAGAAAGCGAGACCAACAAATTCGTTCGTCAGATGGAATTTTGACCAATGTTGTCTGTTGATGTAAAATTCAACAAATAATGTATTTCCCTAAAATACAAAGTAAAAAAAATTAAAACACCTAACAACTTAGTTTTGTGAATTAAATCACAAATAATCCTAAATGTTCTATCACAAGTTCAAAACTGCTAAGCGTTCTGAATCAATTCCAATAATCTTGAATGTACTGATGCACTAATAATTGTGAATGTGCTCACGTACCAATAGTATCTTTTTCTTAAAATTGACATTAAGATATTTATGTACCCATCTAATTATGCATCGTAAATCCTATTATAAAACAACACTTCATAAAATAGACTGTCATCTACAACCGCGTGTATGTATTAAACAATTAAAAGTTACAAGAACAGCGTAAACTCGTGCGATTAGACTGGTTATCCAAATCAAGGACCGCGTAGCCAGGTAAAAACAAACTCGTCGCCCAAATCAAACATGGGTAGAACTCTAATAATAAGCACGTTATAATTTCTTGATTATCTTTTCAACAAATAAATTGAAATACATTATATTTTGCTATGCATTCAAATACTGAAATCTAGATGCCAGTCAAGTTTGCACGTGCTTTGGGGGGGGCAATTTCCATTAGATACGGTGCAAAATTACAGATGATGCATCTGGTGCATCTGTGCATACATTTGCAATCTCTGTCACAAAACGAATTTGATATATGTATAAAATATACATATGAATTTTATTTGCACACCTATGTACAAATGATGCATGCGAACGAAGTAAATATTTGTGTCAAGTATTCCAAAGAAATGACAGTGTCATAATAAGAAATCCTATTTATAGCACATGCAATTCTATTTATAGCTATAATTATTCCAGGTAAAATGAATGACTTAAACATGCATATTTGGTTTAATATCACGTCGGCACAAAAAGACCATTTAGCGTCGAGACAATAGACGCAAAGTGCCTTGTCCATCGTTACGACAGTAGCCATATCGAGTTTATCGAGGCAAAATTAGAGCCTACAACTTAATGATTGTAAGTCCAGCATGCTAATCTGCGATCCAACAAAGCTCTCTAATCTGGTTAAAGGTGATCACGCAGACTCGACCACTGGTGATAAATGGATACCAAATAAATTATAACCCCATGCATAATAATTTTATGGGACTAAGTGTAAGAATTTTCTGATATTCATTTTTGGAAGTCTGAAGAAAATATATTGCAATGAACTCAAGCAAAACAAAAAAAAGGTTCAAACTGAAATATTTTTAAACACTTGTTTCAGATACGATGCTGTTTGATACCCGTGCTGATGGCGTTGTAAAGTCTACTTCGTTTATACTTGGAACAATTGACGAAAGTCGAAGTTGGTATTTTACACCGGGAATTAATAGCGGTCCGCACATTTATAATGGTAAGTTGTACAATTTATCTTCTGGGGCACGGTATAACCTTTATCAAGATATTCTATTAAACTCTTGACGCATAAAATGTATATTGAGTAAATGACACACAGACTCGAACCACGACGAAGTTCGTTTTGCATGAAATGCATCCTGATTTAGTGACATTTAACCTATTTTGTGGCAATATATAGCCTCACAGTGCTGGTGCGCATTAAAATCCACAATCATTCAATCAGTTAGTTACACGAATAATTGCACCACGATAAAGTTCTTTTTGTAAAAACACATCTTGAGTTATTGACACGTTAAAAGGAATCCTGAGTTATTGACACGTTAAAATGAATCTTGTGTTATTGACACGTTGACTCTGCGAGTATCAACCTCACAGCATCAATACCTCTGCATCGCCTCTAACTTACAACTACATTTATTTTCAAAGTAATAATTTTCAATTTGATTTTTTTTATTGAGTTGATTTTTTTTTGTCTAAATAGTTGGGTTTTTCTTAAACGTCTTTCTTGGCTATAATTTCCTTTTATCTGTAATTGACAAAATTTGTTCAGGTTGACTACCGCCAGCTTCTCAAAACAGTTCATCTTCATAGAATGCAAACTTACGTTGCTGATCAGCGGTGACTCTGGACTTAGTTTATCTGAAAAAATATCGTAACGTTCTAAACTGGAATATTCTCACCAACGTACTTAGATGGGAATTTCTTAAGAAGCTGGTAATAGCTTTCTGAACGAATTTTTATAATTAACAATCTTCTTTATCATCAAAAATAAAAATGTTATGACATAAAAATTTGTGGAAAAATGTATATTGACGGAGTTATGCTAAAGAAGAAAAAAAATCTACATGATCTATTCTCAGACAAAACAATATAGATTGTTTCCATGACAACGTAAGTTTTTAAGCTTAAAGGTCACCGGCTACCATTATTGTACAAATGTGTGATATAGTTATAAGCAAAACGCATTTGTTATGTATGCGCACCATACAAATGCTTAATTACACTTAAAAATCCACTTTTGTAAATGAAAAAGTTATTCGGCAATCTCCATAAACAATCGGTAGTTTCCGCGTGCCAAACACAAATATGACGTACATATATCTCTTCTATTCAACCTAGCCATTCAAGTATTTAAGTTCCCGACGTAAATGTCTATTTGATATATCCTACGATCGCGCTTTTGTACAGCAAATACAATGCATTGTGTTGCATATGGATGTAACCAAATGAGTGATGATGTGAAAAAGGATTCTTTCTTTTTCCGAAAGGCCCTGTTTACCAGAAAAAAAAAGGTGAATTCAAGCTGTGACATAGAATAGGGTGAGGGGTTGGGAAAGTTGTATAATGAATGCCCAATTATAAATAATTTAACTAAAGACAATTGGGCCCAACTCGAAAGACAATTCGGCTCAACTTAACAATAGTTTCAACAATTTTTTATTCATAAGATAACAAGTAGATACTATGTAAGATACGTTTTAGGAATAAGTTTAAGAAGAAAACCTAAATTTTAAAAAAATGATATTCCTTCAAAGAAAATAACCATACTTTGCAACGTACGTACATGTATGAGAGAAAACACAATCATATATATCTTGCTCGTTCTAAGTAAAATATTGTAATAAAATAAGGAGATGCGCATTTAGTTTAACCAATTTGTATGTTTCTGTGATTACATATTTGATTATTGGAATTCGGTGCAATGGGAAATATTCCTTAGTACGAAATAATTAGTCAATTATTAGGAGCAAACGTCACGGAAAGTGTTAGTGTGTTTCCAAGATGCCATGGTCAATGAGTAGCGAATTCAGACCCCATCCGCATGAGTGAACCTGTCGTGATGTAGTACTTTATAAAATCTACTGGTATACATTGGTGTTGTGACTGCAGTGGCAGTATTTATGGTAGGAAACTAGTAAATTGGAATAAATGAAAAGGAACTCGGCAGATACCGTTTATGTCGCTATGGTGCGAATGTGACGTAATTTTACTGGTGTGATATGCCTTGAAACGGTAGATCGACTGGCCTCAGATGGCGCAGTTAAAATAGTCCCCTGTGTTATGGATAGAGTTTCTACGGTGTGAATTACTAGGGGAACGGAAAGTTAACGTAGAGAAACTATGTGGATGTGCGGTTGATGGTTATTTGGCAAGTTGTAAATAATGTGTTCTTACATTGATTAGAGTAAAATTTATGTATATAATGGACACGTCGGGCTTTCCAACTTACAACTGAATTTGTATAGAAGTCTTTGGAAATATGGGGTAAACTTATGACTTCTAGCGGGATTTGCGCCAGGGTTTTGACACCGCTCGATCAAGAACAAGACCCTTGGCTTGTAACAATATTTATATACATTTCTTATGCTAAAACTATATGCATCTGCACAACGACATTCTCAATTAAGTATTCTGGTAAAATTATCAATAATCTTTTATTAGACAATAAAACGTAACAGATAATATTCTACACAATACGTATACATTTTTCTAAGGATAGTGTACATGAGATATTAAAACAAATATAGTATTTAATTTTAAGCTTAAAGTTGTAATTTTGCTGCATATAATACGCACTCAGTTAAACATACACTTATCTGAAAATAAAATGAAAGAAACTAACCTTGAATTGTTATCATTTATTCCTTCTTTTTTCATCGTATGAAATTTATTAAAGAACAAAATATACCCACGAACTCTTTGTGGATGCGTCCTTACTATAGTGTGTATGTGTGTGTGTGTGTGTGTGTGTGTGTGTGTGTGTGTGTGTCGCTTATGTCAAATAACAAAATCACAAAAGAGACGAAAATATCACCTGCTTGAAGACATCTGCCATTCACGCATAACGTTAGAAGGTGCAAACTGACCAAGATTATATTGTATCCAGGTTAACTATACGACAGTATCTTGCAAATAAATATTATTATTTTAAAATATATCCACTGTGAGTGCAAATAATAATCTTTTTGCTATCATGGGTTACGAAAGTGTTATTAAAACGCGTTATTGTTGTGTATAGTATTTGCCCTGCAAACATAACCTTTCATCACATCTTGGAAACAAATAGAAGCCCAGGTGATGGATAAACACAGCTTGGAGCGACAGGACATGTAATACAAAGTTTATTTTATTACAAAGCAAGCAACTCTGAAAACTGACTTTGGTATATTTCAAGTGTGCAGATTTTTCTTATAACGTCGGCCGCATAAAGAAGGCAACTTTGGTTTCTTAGGATTCTTTTTAAGTTTGCCGATTTTCTAAATTTTTTTTTAAAGAAAGTCAGTCGACATAGAGAAGCCAACATTGATTCCTTTTTACCTGTATAAACGGGAATTTTCAAAATAAATTGAAACAATAGAACAATTTAAAAAGCAACACAATCTAGTGCGTCCCGCACGCATATCGATATAAGGCTGAAAAGTAAATTAGTTTTCAGTAGTTTCATCTAAATGATCTCTATTCAGGGTTTATAATGTTTTATTTTTCGAAAAGAAGCACGTACTTCGTCTTGTTTGGATAAATGTACGTCATTTCCGGATGGCATCTTCTATAGATGGGAAATCGTAGCTAAGGTAACGGTGACCTTTAAGTAAGTTTCATTCAATGTTTACGACATCACGACCCCACAAAAAATGATGGAATAAGTAAACCTGATCGATTTCCTTGAAATTTCTGCCAATCGTTTACTTTGTGTATATTCAATTAATTTTTTCCTTCCGTAATAACATAATATATTTGTAATTTTCTTAGTTATTAACGGATACTCACCGGATGTATTTCCTGGGTCGTATTCCGTTGGTGAAGAAAAGTATGAGTTCAAATTCCACTCCATGGGTGACAGACTTCATTCGCTTCATTTCCATGGTAACACTTTTGATATATTTCCTCTTGGCTCCCGGCAGAGGGACCGAATTACGCTTTATCCTGGTACGTCCAAAACAGTCCAGATTTCAAATCCACAAACAGGGTCATGGCAAATCCGAGGTCTGACCTACGACGACGTCATGAGTGATGTGAAGATTATGTGCAGATTCGGGAAAGGTTTGCGGGCCGAATCCGGATTTAAAGGATAAGGGTTAATATTTCTAGCGAAGTTTATAGCTGATGACTTCGAAGAAAAAAAAAACGTATTGCGAACTCAAACTTCGTTTACATCTTTCAAGGGAACAGTCTGAAAGCGGGTTTCACCTTTCCAGAACACACACTTTTATCGTAAAATCCACACAGATGAACGTTCAAGAATATGATCAAATATATTTGTTTGCTTTGTAACGTTATGTTTCCACATGAATTTATGCCTTTTTAAAATGGTGCGCAATAAGTGTGAAGCAAAATATTCACAAATATTTCATTTTGCACATGTTTAAAAACTCTTATGACCTTTATTATATCATGCAACTTATGTATTTCCGTAATAAAATATAATTTAAAAAATGTTATTGAATATATTATACTTTATATATATATATATATATATATATATATATATATATATATATATATATATATATATATATATATATATATATATATATATATATAATAGCAAATGCACACCAAACAGAAAGGAAAGTGCTATCTCTGGATTCTACAGGAGAATGATTTATAATACTAGGGGATCGTTATTAGAAATACGTAAAAATAGTGATATCGTACAGCTTTGATGATTTAAATGCATACAGAGATAGAGATGGACAGAGCGGCAGAGAGAGAGAGAGAGAGAGAGAGAGAGAGAGAGAGAGAGAGAGAGAGAGAGAGAGAGAGAGAGAGAGAGAGAGAGAGAGAGAGAGAGAGAGAGAGAGAGTACACCAACCAGTGTAGAAAGTGCTATCACTTGATTCTACGACAGAATGTTTGATGACAATAATATTGTCACGCATTTTCTAGAATTTTACTTTTACTTTTATGAAATTTGAATGCAAGATAATTAAAATTATATATTTTGGTTTTTACTATCTCTTACGTGAATAAATATAGGGCAGACTCTAACTCAAATATTATAACGTTCCTTCTATCTAGAAGAGAAAAAGTGACGATCTTGGTAAAAGTGTTGTATATAAATGAATACCTCAGCCATTGGGTGGCCATTTTCTCCAGAATGCAGGGGATATATAATGGTTATTAGTAGTTATAGAGGTAACTATGGGGACACGTATGACTATTGGAAAAAATTTAAAACCACTCTGGGAAGAAGGGTAATTTCATGTTAAAAACATCCATAAGATTAACATTTGAAACCTATCTGGAGAGAATGGGAATTTAATGTTTAAAATGTCGATAGGATTAGCATCGAGGGTCCGTAGGATTAGTGTCGGGGGTCGGAATGGACACAAGTGGAGTTTAACATTATTGGCCATCCTGGGGAAAGAGGAATGTAATGTTATTACACGTAGGTTTATTATTGGGGAACACGGTGGGGCTCTCGTGGAACATGACTTGAGTAAACAGAATTTCACATCTGCCTCGAACAAGTGCAATAATTATATATTATGATATAGTCGGTACAGTTATCCTATAGTGTGTGCAGTTTCATATTTATGATATCACAACGGGTTACATATCACTTTAAATGATTCTGATTGGTCCATATAAGCCCATGAAATTATTGTGCAGTAATCTCTTTGCTGATTTGCTGCGATTGTGGGAAAACGTTTTTAACCCCGCCTTCTAGGATTGTTTGTTTCGAATGAACATTTTAGCGGCAATTTTCGACTGGAGTCACGAAAGGAAATTGGGGTTAAATGGAATCATATGTCTGAATATGGCCAGATTAACTCAACAGTCTTATTATTTCATGTATGACATATCATCATATGAAAAGTGGCGTAAAACCCCAAGGCAACAACAAGCAATACTTCATCTATTGCTCTGTTTTCAACCAGCGTCTGGGGTAGGGGTGGATGGGCAGTATATGTTGTTGTATTTGGGGGCTTAATAACATTTTTCAGCACAGGATAGCGGACAGAATTAATGGTGGAGGGAGAACCGGGAAATCCGCGGAAAGAACAACCGACCAAGGAGAAGCTCATGGCAAGCTTTCTCACAGATCCACATTCGCCGAATCTTAGACTCGAACCCGCGCAGACAGATGTGAAATGGCAGTGATCCGTAACGGATAGCGCTTTAGACCACTCGGCCACTCGAGGCCAGGAAGTATACCTGTAATATGGAATCCACCCTATATACAAGCGTGCTGTAATTGTTAACTTACAGAAGAAAAATAATCACCTCTGTTCACAGAAAAATGTGGACACAAACTGATCTTCTAGATGACAGAACTTTATCCAAACATAGTATATTTACGCGGTAAATATGTGATGCAATTCCGATTCAAAATGAAATGTATTTATATCTTCTGTAGTCAACTTTTCCAAATCAAGTACATCAAATATCCGGTCACAAATTTATTACAGTAAATATGAGAATTTCTGCATCCATTAAGCCTCCTTTCACATAATTTTCGCAATGATGTAATGTGTAGTTGTGAAAGAGGCACATAAGGTTTACATGGATAGCCTATTGTACTCTAAATGGTATCATATCAAACAATGTGACATCACACGCATTTAACCTTCTGTGTAGAAAAATGATTTTGTCTGTGTAAAATGTTATATTTATTTAGAAGGACGCTTGTTCTTTGATTTATAGTTTGTGAAAAGGTATAATCTTCTTTAAACGTTAATTATAATTAAACTTTACATGGGACTATTTTTTGCGCACAACAGAAATGAAATGTGCATCGTATGTCAGAATCATAGAAATTATCCGTTCTTCTTTCTATCTAAATAATTTCCACTGAAATAAAAACTGACTGAAATAGTTTCAAATGGGTAATAATTTAATATTGAATTTTATGAGACTTTTTGAATAATGTCTAGCTTTTGCTCGCAAAGGTTCGACATAATTCAACTAGTTTCATAAATTCAATATTAAATCGTTACCCATTTGGAATCCTCTACATATCACCCTGACGTGTGTACACCAGAGTGATATAAGATTCCTCTGACTTTCACTCTGTTATGTCATAAGCGGACAATTCACAACGAAACTCATGTGTTCTGTTTAGAATAGGCAATCATGTTTGAGCATGCGTCACAAGTAATTTATTAGCGAAAGTTTTCTTTTCATGACCGTCTATTCGTCAGTCGATCTGTGTATCCTGTTGTCTGTTCTTTTTACGTCTATTCATACATCCATTTTAAATTAAATTTTAGCATTTAAACTGTTGTGTAAGAATCTAAAAATTGTCTTTTCATTCTTCTTCTTCTTCTTCTTCTTCTTCTTCTTCTTCTTCTTCTTCTTCTTATTATTATTATTATTATTATTATTATTATTATTATTATTATTATTATTATTATTATTATTATAGTCGGTACAGTTTACTGTGTGCAGTTTCACATTTTTGATATGACGTCATGTTGAAATATCACTTTATGTGGTTCTGATTGGTCCATATAATGGTTAAAAATTTTCTAGAATAGTTTCTGTAGAATAATTTCACAGCGTGTTCTCGAGCTCTCCATGCAAAAATAGCTATCATATCCTCCGGCATCGGACCTAACCACATTGGGCATCTCGAAGTCAAGCGGACTGCTGGATGTGAAGTGATATCCATGTACAGTGGAGGTTTCTTCCTGCCATAGACCTTAGCCAACACTTTTGTGGCTGCTTCCTGACCATGCAGTTGTTGAGGAGGAATATTGGTGAGTACTGGCAGTCATGGTGAAGGAGTAGGATAAAGTGCTCAGGAGATATTGCACATTCTTGTGTTGAGCTGGACATCAGTTAGCTTTGTATGGGATGATCGAGCCCAAACGGGAGCGCAATAATTGGCTGTCGAAAAACAGAGCCAGTGCTGATGTATTGAGTGTCTTAGCACTAGTGCCCCCGGTTTAGCCAGCCTGTTTGCAGAGTAGGTTGTTTCGAGTGCTAAGTTTTTTAGTAGTTTTCTTCAAGTAGTTGTAGAATGTCAATGTTCTGTCTAGTTGAGTGGTCTTCAATATATGTTGTAAACCACGCTCTCGTAGCTGAACCATCCGTCTGCCATCCTGGTTTCAACCATTCACGTCATTTGTGGACCACACTGAACCACTTTTGGACAGGACAGAGTTGCTGTGTAGTCGACCTTGTCGGATGGGGCCAGGCCACTAAATCTTCCTATTGCTGTGGACCTCTACAGACCATGTCACACATTGTGAACAACTGTTCACTGACAAAGTTCCCCGGTGGACTGCAGGCTCTGCGTGCTGCTGCTGCTGTTGACGCTGTTAAATTGTTGAGCACACAATACACACTGTAATAATAACAGTAGTTTCTCTCATAGTGTGACACGTAAACATTAAGTTTGACGTTTATGACGTTTAAGTTAGACTCGCCATAAATTGTTGACTGCAAGCGATGAAATCTGTTCTGTTTGGGTTTGGGACATGAATTTAATTTTAATTAGGGCTTTCTTGGTTAACGATTAGAGCCACATAAGAATGCAGTATTAACGCAAGGTCAATAACGGTAAAATTAGTGTTGAGAAGAACCAGAGAAACATTGAAGGAAGCTGTGATCCATTCAAATAGGTGTTATAGAATGGTATTTTCCAGAATAGTCATTAATAAAGGTTGGATTATACAGGTTTATTCCAACTTCGATGGGAGTTAAATAATATTTGTTAAAATAGTAATCCTGATTTGAGCTAAGTAAGAGAGTGTGCGTTCCCAGATTAAATTCAGCCTATGAAAATATTCCTCTCACGATATTAGGCAGCTCAGATTTTTTCTGCCTAGGGGAAAAATCTGAGGGACTCCGAGTAAAATTATTAGTAATTTCTCTCGTTAAGCAAGTCGTCCAAGTGACAAGGGGTTTGAAAATTTGAGAGACCCCGATCCAAAGCAAGACAGCGGGAATTCTCTGGCGATAAGTGAACGAGGACTCGAGAAGGCAAGGTGTTAGTCTTATTTACATACAATGTAATTTTGTAATGATTGTTAATTTATTCATTTAAATTCTTACTTCAATTTTTTTCTTGAGTTCAGAATAATTTATTGTAAGAATGTCATAGAATATTTCGTTACGAAAATAAGTTAGGATTTAGTGGCTGTGTATGAATAGAAATCATTTAGTGTAAAATTTTCGCTTGACAAATTGTTAGGAGTAAATCATCTATCTTAAACAATTTTTATTTTATAAAAATTGCATGCTTTGTTTAAGCTATACTAAGAATTTAATTGTCTATGTCTTGAAAGGTATGTCAATGATTTGATAGTGGGTAAAATAACGTAGGTAGGACAAGGAGTAAAGATCATTCATTCCATGCATTTAAGTGAATCCTCTTCAACCGAGAATCGAATAACTTGTGCAGACTGGAATAACTCGGCTAGTAATTCATAACCACGGTTAAAGAGGTCTAAATATGTCATTGTCTCAGTAGGAATGACATTGACGCAAGGATTTATCGGCCCCAGAAAACAGGAAATGTTTATTGATGAAAATGACATACGTTACGTATGGACATTGGTCGTCTGCCATATAACACGAGTCAAATTGTAACATCACACGGAATTTCCATCGGGCATTCTGTGTTGAAAAATTATTTTGTCTGTTTAAATTTTCTGTTTATTAGGAAAGAAAGTTGATCTTTTATTTTTAATTGTAAAAGAATAATTTCAAATGTTATTGTTATAGAACTGAGTCTGCAACTATTTTGTCTACTTGCGACAAAATGAAAGGTTCATCATCAACGTCAGATTTGTCTTTCTTTTTCTCTAAACTATTTCCTTTAAAATAAAATCTGCGTTAAAAATAATCTTAAATGGGTAATAATTTAATATTGAATTTATCAAACTTATTGAATAATGCCCAACATTTGCTCGCCAGTACTCGCTGGACAGTATTCAACTCGTTATATAAATTCAACATTAACTCAAAACCCATTTGAGATCTTTCATTCATCATCATCATCATCATCATCATCATCATCATCATCATCATCATCATCATCATCATCATCATTATTATTATTATTAGTAGTAGTAGTAGAAGCGGCAGCAGTAAAAGCAGTAGTTTTAGTGAAATTAGTAGTTGTAGCAGCCGTTTTTAGATTTATGATTTCAGCCATTGACATTCCTATTTGTGTATTACTACTCTATGATTTGAAATCTTAATTTTTATCGTTTACATTGAAATTCTTCTGGCTATAAGCACCAAACTTTAGCGAATGCTGTTTTCGTGCAATTATGAAGAATAATAATAATAAAGACACGGAAATTAAAATTCACATTATAAAACAAGTATTGATTTTTAATTTTGATATAAAATGTATCCTTAATGAGTTAAACTGATGTTCTATTAAAGATTTATCAGCGTTTTAGCAAAGCAGCTGTTGGCTTTTTAGCCAATCTTTACTTACTTAGACTTAGTTCCTCCTGCGCCGTTCGGCGCATTGGGCAGCCAGTGCTCTCCATCGAGGTCGATCTGTCACAATGGTTTCAGCGTCATCCAATGATATGCCCAGCGCTCTCAGATTTTCCAAGAAGGAGCTCCGACATGTTGTTCAAGGGCAACCTTGTTTCCGTCTTCCCCGTGGCGTCCACGAGATGGCGTTTCTTGGATGCCGTGAGATTGGTTGTCGGAGTACATGGCCTGCAAAACGTAGCCGGCGCTTTTTCACAATGTTGTTGAGAGGGCGGGTGCCTGTTCGCTTGTGGATCTCTTCATTTGTGATCCGATCCTTGTACGAGACATGCAGGATTAGACGCAGCCATTACTGTTGTGCGACGTTAATCCTCCTTGCAATTAGGGCCGACGTCTTCCATGTTTCACATGCATAGGTTGAAGTCGGGACGACGATAGTATTTAGCCAATCAAAAACACCAAACTGAAAGTCATATATTAAAGAATTTATCAATTCCAGAAGAAATTTTAAAAAAACCCAACATATTTATCTCGGGCTATAGTATCTGTGAATATCGCTTCTCTTGGGCTGATAAAACCTTCCGTCAACCTCGTCAGAAGTTAATATATGTACAGTGCGACATAAACAATGGGGTATTTACGTCTTTCATTGGGAACCTATCAAAGACAAATACTCGTAGGGACGAACAGGGATCGTGAACTGTCATTATCGTAGGGACAAACATGAATCGTTAACTGTCACTAATCATACTTGTAATTAATAAAGATGACATTAGCAGTATCTGTGTCTCTGCAGGGTGAATGACCTCATAAAATGATTACATCAGGGGGAAAAAAGAAATAGATGTAAACATCGCATATTTGTTGGATTAACTTGTCCTCAGAGACAGAGTTTCATTCGAAGGGCGTCGTAAAACATCATAGCTAGTCACATTAATTTAGAACACCTAATCAGAGATTTAAGATTTAACTTTGTTGGATTAGTCATATAGGACGTTTACGTTTGCAATTACTTTATATTTCAGACACTTTCCTAGCATACGTATGTTGACAGCTCACGAATTCAGCGAGCTCAAGGAAATTGATATAATTAACACTAGCCGAAGAAATATATATTGATAAGTGTTCAAACTTTATTTGCAGATTGTTTTGCAGGTAAGACACCAGAGAAACTTAAAAACTCCAAGTGCAATCTGACCTCAGTCAGCTTTTCAGTCCCAACATATGTGTATTCCTACAACTATGTTTCTTGATATAGCTGTAAACCTATGTATATTCAATGGTTAGTGTACCATTTTCCCATGATGCACCGCGCCGATGTAAAGCTACAAGCCAAATTACTGCAGGTCAGTGGAAAGTTTATAAGCTAGCTGCTATGAAAAGATGTCACTGACAAACCAATCTGGAGCAAAAATTAAGAAGTTACTATCCAATTACGTGGCACTACTGAAAAGCTGGTTCAGATCACTAGAATTCATTCTAAACCATACCAACTGTAATTCAAACTTCACAAGTTCCAATGATTTCACAAAACCGATCAGTTGTATCTTGGCTTTATGGGATTGCGGTCTGCATGCAAGATTTACTGGCCTCCGAAATTGAAGAGCTTAACAAGTATATCTATGCTACTCTTGCATTTGAATTGTACATTACTGCACATTAATATCTACAGAGAATTATAATCACAACGAAGAAAAGGGACGTGTATGTTAGAATCAGTCATCGCAAGTATCTTCTTAATATCTTCGAAATATTTTATTTAGGAAGATTTTTTTTAAAAAAAATAAATAAATGCCAAATACGTAAACATTTGAAATCATGCCATAAATAAAAGTGTCGTATCATTCTGTTAACGTTATACGATAACAGAATCATGCTTTCCTTAATTTAGAAATCATATTTTTTATTAATTAAGGATATCAGATATTTAATCTAAAAATACTTGATTCAAACATTTAAGATAGTGACCCCTCAATATCATATTCTCAGACCATTCATCATCATCATCATCATCATCATCATCATCATCATCATCATCATCATCATTATTATTATTATTATTATTATTATTATTATTATCATTATTATTATTATTATTATTATTATTATTATTATTATTATTATTATTATTATTATTATTATTATTATTATTATTATTATTATTATTATTATTATTCTCTTTAGACAGTAAAAACCTTTCAGAATAATTTGGGAAAGAAAACAAAAAGTCTCTCTGTTTTATATATATATATATATATATATATATATATATATATATATATATATATATATATATATATATATATATATATATATAACAAAAAATACAAATTACGCTTGAAACCACTACCCAGCAACTTATTTTCATAACCGTCGTGTAATTTTATGACATGTTTCTAATCTGATGCCATACCATTTCATGTCATAAACACGCAACAACAACCACGATGATGATGATGATGATGATGATGATGATGATGATGATGATCGTAATGACGATTAAATTCAATGCATGGCTATACGAATTCCAACTATTCATGCAGAACTATAAAAAAAAGTTCCCACTTTCGGCGGAATCTTAATGAACGAGAAAAATCTGACTGTTATATTGATAAATTGATTCATTCAAGCATTGACTGGCCCACAAAGACACTATTAAGTTGCTTTTCTAGAAATTAGAAAAGAATGAAAGTAAAAGAAGAAAGCAAGAAAAAATATACGCTTTAGGATATATATATATATATATATATATATATATATATATATATATATATATATATATATATATATATATATATATATATATATATATATATATATATATATACGACCCTGTAGTTTAATTTTGTATGTTAGGGAATCAATTCTATAGAAATCTTTTTATTTCATTTCTATTTCATTAAATGTAATTATTATTAAAATTATATTAATATCAGTCTAATATGTTGTTAAAAAAACATCGTGTTTATTTGAGTCGTAAATATGAATTATGTGAGCACGTGCTGCGTATGATGACAAATTCATTACAAGTTAACATTCGGGAATAGCTATGAAAGCGATTGGCTAACACTTGGTCAGGCTTTCCTAATGTCCAGAAGTATTACGAAATTGCATGCGTTCTCGTGCGCGTATAATTCAAACAACGTATTAGCTTCATTTATATGTTGTTTTGTTTGTAAGACAGACGGTCGTAGTCGAGTCATACACAGTCGTAGAGTCGTAAAGTCAGTTTATCGTAACATCTTAGAGTTATACAACTTCTATTACCTTAGAAAAGGTATTTTTGTGCTAGAAGAAGTTGTCTGTTCGTATGTCTACGTAAAACAACATATGTCTAGTTAGAGGAGCTAATTTTTCTTCATTTTTCTGAGTAAGTGTTGTTTTCCTGGAGAACAACATTACTAATTTGGATAAAGACATTTTCCCGAAAATATTCTAAATTGGAACGAAACCAATCAAACTGTGCTTTATTGTGTAAATTCTGGAATTTTCTGTTAGCCTTCGTCTGATGTGGTCATCCGCCATTTTATACCGGAATAGAACTTCAGACTGTGTTTAGAACTTTTTACAGGACTTCTGTTTCTATTTAGACAAACAATTCGGATCATTTCTGTAAACCGTAAGTCTTGCTTAACATATTTACATTTTTTTGTTTTTTAGGAAAATAAATTATTTTTGTTAAAATTTACAAAGCTTGTTGTCTTCACTCTTTCTTTTATGTTACTTTGAACGAGCCGATACGTAACATAAAAGAAATTGGGTCGCTCGTCCTTTGGGATATTTGAAATTGGCTAAAATTGAAATTTAAATTCCCCTAGTTCATTTTATTTTAAATGTCAGTGAAAACAACAGTTTTTTTTCTTAAAAATGTCAAGTTTTCTTTTTTCTCCATCCAAAGAACTGTTGGAGAGTTTTAGGAAAGATGAATTTCTTGAACTTGCCAGAAAGTATGAACTATCTGAAGCAAAATCTTCTTTAACTAAATAAGAAATCAAGAAAATTATAGTCAAACTTTTGGTTGAGAAGAATGTCTTTGACAAAAGTGTTTTGGCATCTGTCTGTAAAACTTCAACTGATGCTGACGTTAAAATGGCAGAACTAAAATTGAAATATAAATTTGACTTTCAAAAAGAAAAATGAGAATACAATTAGAAAAGGAATAAGAAAAGGATAGGCAAAAATTACAAGTACAATTACAAAAAGAACTTAACCAAAAAAGGAAATGAGATTACAATTTGAAGAAAGGGAAAAACAAAGAGAAATAGAAGAAAGGGGAAAACAAAGACAAATAGAAGAAAAGGAAAGATAAACACAGATAGAAGAAAGGGGTAAAGATATGCAAATAGAATTACAAAAGGAACAAATGAAATTAGTAGAAAGGGAGAAAGAGAGACATATGCAAATTAAAATGAAAGAATTGGACCTGGCAAGTGACAGGCATGATTCCACATCTCATGCAAATTCAAAGTTTAACATTTTAGGAAATATCAAATTAGGTACCCCCTTCAGTGAAAAGGGAGTAGACAAATGTTTTATTTTGTTTGTAAAAAGTAGCTGGGAATTCAAAATGGCCAAGAGAGTATTGGACTCAATTATTGCAGAGTGTACTTTATGGCAAGGCCAGAAATATCTATATATCAGAATTATCAGTACAACAAAGTTCTGATTACTATTTGGTTAAAGAATGCATCTTGAAAGGTTACGAGTTAGTTCCTGAGGCTTATCGACGAAGTTCATAATTACAAAAAAGAAATTAGAAAAACTTATGTTGAATTTGCTAGGGAAAAATAACCGTTGTTCAAGAGATGGTGTCTGTCTGAGAAAATTGAACATGATTATGAAAGACTTGAACAATTGGTATTACTCGAAGAGTTCAAAAACTGTATTCCTAGTGATGACAAAAATCACTGTGAAGATCACGAGGTCAAAACCTTGGAAAATGCTGCTCTGGCTGCTGATAAGTATTCCTTAACTCATAAAGTTCCTGCTGCAAACAAATCTTTCACTCAGCAGTCTACTGATAGAAAGGTGTTTCAAACAAATATGACTTGCTAAAAATCAGTCTGGCACAAATTCTAAAATCAAGCCACTGAGAAACTTGATTCTAAATCCTTGTCTCTACCTATGTCTACTTATTGTAAGATAAACGGACACGTCATTTCTGAGTAATTTAAATTGAAATATAGGCATCAGAATCAAGATAGACCTATCCCAAATGCTCATATTTCTAAAAGGTCAAGTTCATGTATTGAAAAACAATACATTTGTTGGGAACAATACATTTGTTGGGTTTGATAAACTTCAGTCTGATTGTGTTTTGTAGAATTTTGAACCATTCATGTCGAAGAGTTTCTATATCATTTTTTGGTAATTTGACCAAGCCTATCTCTAAAAATTTTAAGGGATACAGGAGCTTCTCAGAGTCTTTTTAGTTTCAGGTGTTTTGCCTGCTGAGAAGATCTGTTCTAATGAGTGTTCTCAATTCAGGGAGTAAAGTGAGGCATTGTTAATGTTCCTCTCCATTCTGTTAATTTGTCATCAGATTTAGTTTCAGGACCGGTGACCGTCGGTGTAATGTGTACTTTACCCGCTGAGGGCGTTCATTTGTTGCTAGGCAATGACTTAGCTGGAGACAAGGTGGTGGTTAATCCACTTGTAACTGACCAGTCTTCTTTGGATCAGAAAGTTGATCCTAGTGAAAAAGAAATCCCTGATTTATGTTCAGCTTGTTAAGTTACCAGAGCTTTGGCAAATAAAGCTCTTAAAATTGGAACGGAACAACACAAACTGTGCTTTATTGTGTAAATTTTGGAATTTTCTGTTAGCCTTCGTCTGACATGATCATCTGCCATTTTGGACCGAAATCGAACTTAAGACTGTGCTTAGAACTTTTAACAGGACTTCTGTTTCGATTTTGAACAAACAATTTGGATCATTTCTGTAAACCTTAAGTCTTGCTTAACATATTTATATTTTTTTTCATGTTTTCTAGGAAAATAATTTTTGTTAAATTTTACAAAGTTTGTTGTCTTCACTCTTTCTTTTATGTCACTTTGAACGAGCCGATACGTAACAATATATTCTCCTAACAATATATATATATATATATATATATATATATATATATATATATATATATATATATATATATATATATATATATATATATATATATATGATATTCTCCTACGTAAAAACGAGCCTTGATTCACATTGATAAACCTTGTCTGAATTTGCCACTAAAGTTAATATGAATATATTTTATCCCTTGAAAATGTTGTTGCAAAATAGTAAATTGGTAAGGAAAGCCTAATTTAAAGAAAGACAGAAATGGACGGAAAAGTAATATACGAGATTACCCCCCATTACAGTTATCAAAATGAACTGACAGAAAAAGAGGTTTTCTACTTTGATGTTTGTGGGGCTGATTATTTATGTTTCAGGAACGTACATGAAAGATCTCTAAATAGCTAACTGGTCCCTGCTTAGACGACCGCGTGAAACAGGTAGTTAGGGCTTGTATCATTATTTACTAATACTGGATTCCTTAACTCGCAAAAGTGAAAATGTCCTGATTTAAATATATTTTTATCTTATCTTTTTGTGTATATTTTACAACCATTAGCAATTAGTAGGGTGCTGTACTGGAAGTCGATTATTTGTTGTAATCGTAATTATTGTAGATATACAACTCAGCTCATCTGATTCTTTTCACTCTTATTTTATAGTTTTCCTATAGTCTGTAGGGGTAAGGATTTTCGTTAAATTAATGAAATTGAGTTGATACACCTGTACCTATTTGCAGATAAGAATGTGTATATATATATATATATATATATATATATATATATATATATATATATATATATATATATATATATAAACCCGCACAGCGACATATATTCTTTAAAAAAATCAATATTGATTAGGCATAATGTTTATGATATAGTTTATAGTTTATCATTAATGAGTGTCTACCCCCTTTAACACCACCATACAATATTTTTTTGCGACACAGAGATTACGACACAATTCATACATTGAAATACAATATGCTTACTATACATAGATTAAGACACGAGCTATACATTGCGATACAATATGCATAACGATAGAGTTTTCGACAAGAGACATACCTCGTGCTAATTTCTACATAACCAAATCATGGCCTGATTTTGTTGTGTCAGTTTGTTTTCAAAAAAGTTAGCTGGATGTGTTCTATTATAACAGAAGACTGATGTACAGTATAAACAATTATTTAAATCTGTGGACGTAATAATTATATATCCTCGCAATTGTCAAACAGTTCGCAAAAGAACATAATTACATTCATTGCGTTTTGTTGTATCATGCATATCGCGATATCGGAGAGTCGCTAATATATCCTTGTGTAAATAATAAAAATATTGATACGTATCGTCGTACTAATATGGATGTACGTTTCACGCAGCAACTCTTATAAATTGCTAGTCAGTCAGTGCTGATTGGTCTCATGATGTAGCCATAGAAACAGACTTCTGAATAATAGTATGAGCTTAATGGCACATTTTGAAAGTGCATATTAATAGTGGCTAACAAATCAGTGTTTTCCAGAACTGTCTGAAGATGTCATCGAAAATTCCGAAGAACAGTGGATTCATTGCACAGCGAAGGAAGTAGATTCTGTACGCTAGATTGAACAAGACAAATTTGGCCTCGCTCATATTAGATATATCCATAAATGAGAGTCCGATATATAATAAGTAAGTCACAATGATAGTAACCGTCATGGCTGATACTAACTTGATATTTGAGGTCAAGGACGAATCAGAATTCAACACGGATTCGTTATTCCCTTCCATCTCTGTCTGACTGGTCGTTTGGTGTGCAATTTTGCTGCGATGAAGCATAGAGTATATTGCTATGCAGATTGCTATGAGAGAAATCCCAATGACAACAAGAAATATCAAAAGGGCAAGTCGATATATTAATGTAAATACATTTCCTTGATAAACCTCATCAGTTTGGCAGACGTAAACAATTATTTCCTCCTTTGCCTTGTTCAATACAGTTATTGTCATCGCACCACACATTATTCCGCCCGGAACAGCGATCATTAAAGACACGACAAGTGCAATGATACATAGTTTCCACGCCAGCTGGGGTGTAATCTTTTTCGAAAAGTTCTCCTTCAGAGAGCGAGATACCCAAATATACCTGTCGACTGCCAAAACCAGAAAACAACACGGCAACGAAGCAGCAGTGAAAATATTCACAAAACACTTGGTCTTGCAAAGTTCGTTACTGCAGAAAATGAAGAAAAACCGGTGTTTTACGATTTCTGCCGGAATCGATATCAAACAGGTGGCTATATCCAAAGACCCAATACAAAACACATACCATCGGAAGTTCTTATCTTTAAGATCACGACGCTTGATATAAGACGCTAATACGAGACTGTTACCAATCACTCCAAGAAAAGCCGTGAGGCCAAATATTACACTGAGAGGAAGGAGAGCATCAGAATAACGTTGGTTGAACTGCACGGTGTTTTCCGTAACATTAGGCTCCGTCATAGATTTCGTAGATGTAGCTAGTTCTACACTTCCGTAAGTGATTGCAGTTTCATTACCTTTATAGACGAATTCCATTTTCTCTTGAATTAAATGGTATTCTATTGATGACTAAAGTATATCGTATATAAGCTATTTTGCTTATCTATCGCGTAGAACACTACACGCGGAAGGACTTATATTCCTTCTTTTCTTCAGCAAAATCCATTCACATATTCACCCAGAGAACAAATCGTTTTCTTTGTTCGGACTCAAAACTTCACTGTCTGTATAGACTCAGGTTTTACCAGCTCTCACGAGGTAGACCAAACATAAGTAAAAAAAACCCCAACTATTAATGGCCTTGCGATAACCTCCAAGCAGACTTTACAAAATACCAGACTCCAGAAAATATCTGAGTTACGTGATATCAATTTCCGGAACATTTGTCAAGACAAGTGGGAGCAGCCTCTTATGTAGTCAGACACTTTTGTTTAATTAGCCATTTTATTTGACCCCGTATGACTTTTCTGTTGATGTATGCTAGAAGTTACAAAAGTAACGTCATTGGATAGAACCTAATTAGTTATGGTATGACAACTATTATTACTCCCATAGGGAGGTTGTATACGACAAAGTCTTGTAGTTTGTTGAGTGCAGAGACCACTACGTATTCTGAACCGTTTCTGAAAACGTTAACGATACTAAAGAATCGCACACCCCCATCACTGGAAAATTGCGTCATGTACTACTCATGAGAAAAGGGACTAAAATTCTGTTAATGATATCATTCTTTGTTCTACGATTGGATTTATACTTATCTTGAAATCTAAGACAAAGAAATAAATAAATCACGACACATCTAATTTGTTGATCGTGGAACCTATATCTTACCCACCATCTTTATCAACCCAGTAAATAGGTTCACTATTATTTTTTTAAAAAATTATTTTTGTGCATTGCTTTCTCTACTAATTTTCCCCATTTACACCTTGTGTATTGTACATGAAGATAGGAAACTGATCAAATCCTCACTCTTCCTGTGGAAATGAATAATTGTACCTCGTTGTGTTTAATGTTTGATTTACAAAATTACACAAATGCATTTGCCCTATTATGATCATTTATTTTTTTTCTCTCTCTCCTTCCTTGAGGCGCGCGAGCGCTAAAAGAACAATATGAACGTAATCGAATATAATGAAATGAGATATTGCATCCTATTTTCTTTTTTTAAAGTGGATGTAATGTTGCAGTTGGGTTCCTAAAACAATGTCGACATTCCTATCGGTGTATAAAGATAGAATTTGCACACAGAATCATATCTGAAAATTTCTACTTTATTTTTGTTTCTTTCTTAGTTCTAAAAACTGTATGATTAAAAGTCATTGCATCGTCTGCCTTTCTGTCAGGTTTCATTACAATAAAGTGTTATACCTCCCCAAAGGTAATGTTAAATTTCCATAAGCACTATGCAAGCCCAACCTTAATAATAACCTCTCATAGTCCCCATTAGTGATATCAGTGATGTTCAATTCCTATTAGACGCTGCAATGATTTATGTCCTATCATTAAATTCTTCTAAGCCCTCATAATGACATCCATAATATATCTCATAATGATATCAGTAATATATCCCATAGACTTGATATCGTTTCCTATTACGTAATTTTATATGATGTAAAGCGTTCTAATATCACGATAGAGTTCACTCATCACGAAGGATTCTCAGCTGCTTGGGTCGAACACATGTACTTATTTTATTTAAAATGCTATCTACATGCCACAAATCATCTTGATACTTGATTTATATGAAGATATTTTATCGCCATGAATTTTAATATTCATTACGCCTAATGTCAGAAAATTCACGTGAGAAAAGAAACATACAAACGTTCTCGACGAAGGATGACATGGAGTCTATTCATATGTGACCTGGATTTTCATATCCTTTCCAACTTTTCTTTCACCAATTAAGTATGTGTGTGTGTGTGTGTGTGTGTGTGTGTTTGTGTGAGTGTGTTGATTTTTAACGTAGTTTCAACAATTTTTCAGTCATATCGCTACGATGTCTGCAGTGGTCAGTTTATTGTCATGCCTAGCACCAGTCCGATCAGACTTAATACTAACGATGCTAATCGCTATAAGAGGCAGATGCTAGTACTATTTTTGTAAGTCTTTGTTATGACTTGGCTGGGGCTCGAACTCGCCACCTTCATCAACCAAGGCGGACGCTCTAAGTACTTAAACCACCGTCGCGGTCGACAGACATTTACAACAACAATGCAGAGAGCAGCGACTGGCTTCCTTTGATGCAAATTTAAAATAATTACATCTTGTAACGCTGTATTTACTGGGTCACACGGAGCGAACTGCATGTTTACATTTTAAATTGGTGCAAATATTTTAAGCAGAAACTAAATAGAAAAAAACAAAAACAAATTAAAAAACAATATTGTTCTGAATTTACTTGTTAATTATATCCAAATTAACATTAAATATCTATAGTCTGATGCTACTTCCCCGTTGGTTTGTACCCCCCCATCGATTTCAATAATTGTAAACATTTAATTTGATAAAAAGTGCAAAGAACTTAGTCAATTCAATTATTGACTTATATTTTCTAACCAGACTGTGAGTAGAATGGCCACAACACCGTCATTGTCTGCGCGTTTCATGCTTAACGGAAGTTTTCAGTATTATAGACGGACATGCCTGAGACCCATTTCCAGTTCCTGGACAAGTCCATTTTCAGCAAAGGGTTGCATTCGCTACTAAAGATGTACATACATATGTCGTCTGCTTCCGATATTTAAGGTGTCGAAAAAGCAAAGGAAAAGAATGACAAAAAAATTGCCTTTCACGTGAATTTAACAAGTGGTTTCATTAATATGTTCATGTGTGCAAAGGAATAATATAATTCAAAATCAACGCTATGGTAATTTACGGAATTATGCGGCAGTTACCGAATAGGTTCAATTACGTCATTATATTGTCGAATGGAAATAAACTAATCCATAGTGTACGGTATATGGCTCCGTGTTAGTATGGAAAGTCCGTTAAGCATGAAAGGTGCAAGGGGATGCCAGTGTTAGTGCCATTCTGGTCACAGTCAGGTTAGAAATGATAAATCAATGATTCAATTGATTTAGTTCTATGCACATTTTATCACATTAAACTTTCTAGTTATTGAAATTGGTAGTGGGGGGAGATGTAGCATCAGACTATAGTTCGCCTATTAGAAGAAGAAAGACAAATCTTTGATTTCTTAAAAAATATGCTGAAATTATCACTTTAAGCGCATTGGATCAACAATTTATTCTTTTAAATGGAAACATAAAAATAGAGAGTTTGAATACAAATGCATGAGTTTTATGTATTAACTTGAAAGTATTTAATTACCGTTAGTCTGTAAAATTTCACCTGAAATGTTCTTAGAAGGAAAATGTGTCTATTAAGTAGAGTATACGAAAAGCGGTCCTTATTGTTCCCATAACGTTTGTTCCATTTAAAAAGTAAGACAAAAATAGACTTGTTTGAGAAAGTACGTTATATGTCTTGTACAGCATTTGTAAAAATTCAAAGCTAATCACCGGATCTCGTAATGCAGATACACCGATGACGCAAATGGGTTGTACAATATCTTTTATAAAACGCCAATGTCAAGTTTACATTCTTAAAAGTATAGATTAAAAAAAATTAAAAAATGTGTAAATAAAAAGTGGATATGTTATAATTCCAAAACCACAGAAGTGTTGTGTTCAAAGCCGGTGGGAAAGAATTTATTTGATACGGCGTAGGAAATTAGTTGCTGCCTGACAGCCTCGACATTTCTACGCGGTATCAAACTCGTACTTTCGCCCGCTCGAAAAAAATACGTATGTAATTCCATGTTTTTCTTAGTCAATTGGACAGATCTAGCATGTCCGTTATGTATATATGTAGCTGTTGCTTTGATTAGAAGTACACAAACACTTTTAATTTGTGACGTCATAATCATTACATATTCTCGCTGCACCGAACTTGGAATATATTCGGAAACGTCCAACAATAGACAACAACATCGCAACAGTGGGCTACGTAAGATTGATTTTAAAAGCAATGCTTAAATCACTAAAAGGTCAATAAAATAAGAAAAACAAAAGCTCGTTATAGAAATATAAAACAAGAATGTTTGATAGCAATCTGTTTCAAAATGAGGAGGGAATTTCTATTTTATGAGAAGAGCACCTAAGGTTAGTAAACCTGGCTAGAAACAAACTGAAGGAATTTTTATTTTTATTTTTTATTTATTTATAAAAAGCATCATGGCGGAAGAGAGTTATGGTCTTATTCCATCCGCGAGAATGAGACATACTCGATTTTACTGTTGCACTGTTGATGTTCGATCGATCAGAAATCGCGTCACATATGCCAGTGTTTAGAATAACAATTTATACAAATTCTTTACCAGGTCATGCAACGTTAATCTGAAGCCACGCGACAAGATCAGTTTACTAAATTCCTCTGTCAAAATAGAATCTATTGTCAAAATTGCTGAATTATCCAGTTACTGCACGGAAGCATCGCCAAAGTCCGAAGCATTTCTTTCAACATTTATCTGACATCCAATGACATATGGTAAGTATTTGGCAGATTAGCTGCGGGGTTACAGGGGTTGGTTGGTATACGATGAGCCTATCGCGTGGATAAGACCAGACAAGTCTCTCGTGGGATCCATTCCATATTCATCGCAGGAATGGGAATAGAATATAAATTTGTAACGTGAATGAAGTGAAATGGCTCGACTAGATCTCCCGATTACACGACTGAAGTAGTAAGGTAGATAGTGATATTACTACTAATATGTCTAAGCAGACTGTACTCTGAAGAATGGAGACTACATAATCATGTACTAAAAACAAAAAACTGATGGAATACTAAGAATAATATTATACTAACAAATAACAACAAATACTGACAAAGGAATTATACCATATACAGTGGAGTATGGTGATTTCTACTCACAGCGCTAAGACGCAACGATACAAAAATGAGAACACACAAAATAACTAAGAAATTTGAAATAACAAATTTTACAATGTAAGAAAAATTGAGAAAGAAGAAGGTTCATTTCTTGAATGTCACTATCAAGAAGGGACTCAGTTATTGGATATGACGAATATTCCTAGAGAAGATGTACCAACAACAACAGATGTCATGGTTGCAATTAAAGTCCATTATCCAGACTCCATAGAGAAAACATTTTCAATTAACCATGCTGGATACACAGAGACGAAAATTAAAACCATATGGTTACAGTGAAAGAACCGAACCCGGTCCTGAAGAAAATCAAGAAACAAACTGGAGAATTATATCTAAATGACACTCCGTTAGAGATACCCTTAGAAATAACAAAGAAAAGATTTGAGAAGAAATTTAAAATTCCAGTTATATCTGCTAGATTGGATAAGATCCTTGCAATATCCATCTACAATGGGAATATGGGTTTTGAAATAGAGAAAACAAAGCTAAAAGAAGTGATGAAAGCGTTTTACTTGTTTGACTTTTTGGCAAAATCGTGGTACAAGGGCTGTGTATATCACAGGAACTGAAATAGAGGCGGACTAACCGGGCATACTCCACACAAATGTCCAGGAAATTTAAAAATTTCAGAAAAAAACTGACAAGGCAACAACAACAACAACAAAAGCCTAAACAATACGTACAAGCAGAACAACAACGACAGCCCAAACAACAAATACAAGTACAAGAGAGTACAAAGCAACAAGTCAACAGCAGCAACAAAAGCTAAAACAACAACAACTACTACAACTCCCCAAACCAAAGATTGTCAACCATAATCAACAACAGTCAAAGGAAGTGAAACACCATTCTAAACAACAACAGCCACAGTACTCCAAACTAAAGAACATTCAGAATTCCCCACCAAAACAAAATCAAGCATAAACAACCTTAACAGCGACAACAGCACAAAAGAAAAATCCCATATTGCAGCCTGAGATCAATAAGAAAATAGAAATGGCATTAACTTTGGCATCCCTAGGTTCACAAACAGCAGAAACAACACTAGAAGTGACAAAGACAGAAACTGAGAGAAAAAGAAAATAAGAGCTAAGAAAAGTCAAAAGAAGAAAGAAGATGCAATGATAGGAACAACGTAAAATAGAGAAAGAAAACTCACTTCTAATAGACGAAACAATAAACGAAGAATGGCAAATGGAACAACAGAGAGCAGCTGATGATTACTTCTTTTAAGGTTAATAACAAAAAAAGATATATATATAAAAATGTTTTTAAAAAATTGTACCATAAAAAACAAATATAATATAGCACAGTCATATACATGTAGGGTAGGAGGGCCTCCCTAACTGGTCTGAAAAGATCAAACGGAGAACACCCCCCCCAAAAAGACTATAGCGAGCCAGTAGAGAAATAACCTGAGCTTTATGTTATTGGAGACTTCCAGAACACTGACAGGAAAAGCGCAAAATGCAACTATTCTATTACCATAGAAAGTAGACCAGTAGTATAATCTGGTGATTAGGCAACAATAAGGCCTGTATGGGGCCCGTTTAGGGAAAATGGAAATTGACATTATGGCCACATCACAAGGGGAATTTAATGTTCAAAAGGTCTATATTATCAACATTGTAAACATGGATAAAAGCATGAATAATAGATGTAACGTTACGAACCCCTATGTTTTACATGGAGGGTCAGAACAGAGAAAGAGGAATGTTATAAACGTCAATAGGACGTACATAGTGGGCCAATATGGAGATTAAAATGTAATGTTAACTGTTTCCATAGGTGTAAACTGGATGGCATTAGGGAGGCAAGGGGAATTTAATATTGACATTATTGATTAATACCTGTCCCGACTTTTCCACACATAGTCTTGCCGACCGATATTCACACTACTGACCAACGCACCGTTTTACTGTCTAACACTCCCATCCTCTGACCAACACCCACGCCTGCTAAACAACACAAGTGTTACTGGCCAGCATGTACACTTTACTGACTGACGCAGTGTCTTACAGACTTGTATGCCGATCCTCTCATCAACATCCACGACTACCAACCGACACAAAGTATTATATACTAATCAGCATCCACACCGTACTGACCAACACAGCTTTACTAGCCAGTACTCGCGTTAACTAACCAATACCAACGTTTACTAACTGATAGTGTTAGTGACCAGCACTAGCACGTACTCACCGGTGTATTTACCTACGCAGTCTCACCCCTACGCCTACTGGCCAGCACACACTTCTACTAACCAGCATTCATACCTACCGAATCGCACCGATGTCAACCAACACCTTCACCTAATGACCAACTCTCACACCTGCAGCATATGTACATTCACTCTTGTATAAAACTAAACGGAGAAAGGAAAGTCCTTTGAACTGAATGCTGGCATGTGGCTGCATATATATATATATATATATATATATATATATATATATATATATATATATATATATATATATATATATTATTCCTATGCCACAGATATTTTTGGCGGTGGCGGTGAATTTGCGTATATAATAAAATTGTCAGAAATAAATGTAACAAGGGAGCTTACTCATGAATTTATGGTCGTGATTCAAAGTTATCCTAAAATTATGAAATTGTAATGACACATGAAAAATCCAAAACCATCAAAATAAAATGACTGAAAGTAAAAGTAATATTGAAATTATGATACTATAATCGACTTTAGCGGAAACTTAAAACTATCGCGAATAGCACAAAGTCATGGTCAAAAATAACAGTAACAATAGCAGTAAAATTCTGAAATTAAAACGGATCTTAGCGGATAATTAACAAAACCCAGATACAAAAGATGTTAACATTATGTCTTAGACTAGAAGTAGTATAATAATTACGAACCTGATATTGAATATAAGGACGACTTAAAACTCCAAAATATTATGTTGGAAAGTTCTGAAAAGACTGACAATATCTGAAAAGCGTTACCTATATCTCAGATTATGTTGGCGGTGATAATACATTTGAAAATGTGTGATGCTATAATTGGTCGCGATTTAGGAAGAGAACTCATAATATAAAGTTGGTTTGTTTTTATTGGTGGAGTGGTTTTGTTGTAAAATAGCGATTATCTGTTTCAAAAAAGCGCTAATCTTCATTTCTTTAACCTATTTTTTTACAGCATACCACTTACACATATACTTGTAGGGATAAATGCTGGTCAGTAGGCGTGGGTGTTGATCAAATAGATGTTGATGATGATCAGTAAGACTGTGTGTTAGGCATCAGGCGTGTACATTGGTCAGATTTGGGAGACACTGGTCTGTTAGAAGATGGGCTGGTTAGGAGGTGTAAGTATTTATTAGTAAGACTGTCTTCCTATTTTAAACGTACAGACGTTATAAGATTACATATCCAGTTGACCCCATACTGTCCCACCGTGTAAAACTTATAGGCGTTATTTAGCTTGCATTTTTCCATGACCCCATACTGTCCCACCGTGTAAAACTTATAGGCGTTATTTAGCTTGCATTTTTCCATGACTCCATACTGGCCCACCGTGTAAAACCGATTGGCGTTATTTAGATTGCATTTACCCTTGATTATATATTGGCCTAACATGTAACCATTGAATTTTTTTTTTTTTACATTACGTGATCCCTTGTCACTATATCAGCCTCAAATGTTAATTTCATAATCGCCTTTAACATTAAACTCACTTTGTCTCAATACAGGCCCATTCCAAAATGGCGTCCATTATTTTAATGCAGATCATTGTGTCCTCATATAACTATCCACTGAGTTTCGTATGCTTTCTTTTACTGGACATTCCAATATTTATTTGCATGTCATTGAAATCTAGGGCTATTTAAATCAGCCTATTTCAAATTCGACCTTCCTAGTGTGTGCAATATGGATAAATGAACTTGCATGTAAACGAAGTTTTCATCGGTTAATAACCGGTTTGATTAACTGATTATAATTGCCATCCTTTAAATTAATATTTTGGTGATTATTTGGGATTGTAAACGATTATCGCGTAACAAATCAAGTCATTCAAGAACCTATATGAATGTAAAAATGTGTGTTCCATTGTAACAGACAGTAAACAATGCTTGATTTATTATTTTGGACGTCATTCCGAATATGGGACTTTAAATTGTATCTCTTCACTGATGTAATTCCTTTATAAACAGACTTTTATTATGTAATAAGAAATATCCTTGTGGTACTATCACAAGCAGCGCTAATGGTAAATATAGAAATATATGTGTGTATGTGTATGTGTGTGTGTGTGTGTGTGTGTGTGTGTGTGTGTGTGTGTGTGTGAACCCGGGAAAATATTTAAGTCACAGTTGATATCATTTATCATTTGTTTCTTGTGTGTTTTTCTAGTGTTTTACAAATTATATTAATTTTAATTCTCACTGAGAAAAAAAATTATGTTCTGAAGTCTTAAATTTATTTTTACTTGCTTGTACCCACCCCTATCCCCGTTTTGAAAAGTGAGTTTTTTTTTCTAGTGGCTTCAATGGACAATTATCTTTTAAACACATCTAATAAACGTTAGATGATGCCATTGATGGCAATATTAAATACTACATTGGCTTTAATTAGCAAATGTATTGTATATCAAGTTTTATGGGAAACAGAATTTATACTTCAACTTTAATCATTTTTTTTCTGGCCTGTGTTCTCTATTTTTTTTTTACAAAGATTCATAAAAAAAAGCGCTAGAGTGAAAAAAGACGCAGTAGTCATTTACAGGTTAATAAATCACTTCTTGACTAATCATTAATGAGACATTAAAGATTTGGTTTAGCAAAGAAATACATTTTTCTATCAGATGGTCTCAAAGCATTAAAAGAAATAAGGTATCACGATGTTCCATGTGACGCGTGCTAGCTTGATTAATACGGAGGAAGTAATGGTCTTCTGGGAGATTTGTTTCGTGAAAGATAGCAATTATTCGTGTATCCTGATTTTTAAAGTCTGTTTTACAGTACGTCCCTAGCGTACAACCATTATCGTGATTTTTTACTTCCTACTTTACCGTAGTTTCCCACGTAAGGTACAGCGATAAACTAGTATGATTCCCTGCTTCATATTCTCCCTGCGTTGCACTCCGCTGTTCGTGCAGCGACGAGACGATACTTGTTATTTCCTACATCCCACACAAAGTGTGGCATATCAATACAGTTTTGTATAAATGCACAGATCACGTGATTCGAAACTGAGGGAAGTTTTCAGACAATGTCAGGAAACATCACGATACTATTCTCTTTACCATCATAAATTAATATTCAATGCTTGATGCGGCTAAATATATATCATCCCAAATTTATTGTGTATAAGACATTTTTCTGTACAAGCATGTGAGACTACGTTTAAAATTGTATTCAGTGTTCATACTAAATATTTTGATTACATGACAATTTTATTCATTTTTAATATAAAACAAATTTCAGCATAGTATTTCATTAAATTTGTCTAGCAGTTCCAAAAATCAACATACAACGATTTTCCAAATATAAAATCTACAGCGAATATAAAACTATCATATGAAGACAAAATGTGTTTAGTGTATATCTTATTCGGTCAGATTTTTTCAGACAATCAGGACTAGAATCAGGGAAATAGAGATCATAAAGTACAACGGGTTTTCATAGTAAACCGTTCTTTTCAGGCAAATCAAAAACAGTATTTTACATAAACTATTAAGGTTTATTTTTTTTTTAAAGTTCGATTAATTCATATTGTGTCATGAATGTGAATATTCGAAATCGCAAATTCAATCATTTTCTATATTTATCGTTCATATTTTGTGTAATTTCAGATGTTGAATATATGAGATAATACAACTTTGCATACAAAATAGATATTAATGAAAATTGTGTCATATACACGTAGATGTGTTACCTCTTCAAACTCTTTGGTTTACTCTCTCTCTCTCTCTCTCTCTCTCTCTCTCTCTCTCTCTCTCTCTCTCTCTCTCTCTCTCTCTCTCTCTCTCTCTCTCTCTGAATGGCTGACAAATTTTAACAAGCATAGTTTTTTCCTTGTATATACACTTCATTGTTATCAAACTGCTAATAATATAGTTTTAATTTTAAAAGTGTAATATATTGACAAAGGGAGACAACACTTTGGAAACTGCGTACTCAGTTTGAGTCGCCGGAAGGGCTCGTAACCTAATATGACATTTTCATTTTTGATGAACTAGACATAATTATGTGGCAACTTGCAAGTGAAAGGACAATTTTCCTCTTTTTCTTTTCTCTTTGTTTTACAACTTAGTGGTAGGTCGGCATTGCTCTATCATTTTCAAAATAATACCTTTGGTGAATTATGTAATCAACTCTTTGAGAAGTTTATTACATTAGTTCAAACATAATATGTTCTGCTTTTCTGCATGAAAAAGTTTGTCACACGTGAAATTAAAAAACATATGAAACCTTACTCCAAGTACATAATCAGTATGACACGTTTCACACACACACACACGCACACACAATTGTGAAATCTTACAATCTGCAAACGTGCAACTTAAGCACACACACACGCACACAGAGGATGATAGTAAAATCCTAGAATTTGTATAATGTGCAATGTCTTTATAATTAAATCAACAAAAAAATCTGGATGTATGCTCGGTTGCCAATAATCACTATTTTTCAATGCAAATTCGGCTCAAATGCGCATGAACTAAATACAAATCCTTTTCGCAGTAGGACGTGTTTCTCATTACACCTTATTTCTGGTACCTAGCTTGGATATAGACCAGAGCACATGAGAACATTATTGATACTATTCACATACACTATTTTGCCTAAATACGACGTATACAAGGGCTACCGTTTATCGGAAATCGGTTGCATATATAAAATTTCCTAACGTGTAATAATATCCATGGTTATGAAAATCATTTGGAGCATCTTTTGCCACGACAATATTAGGTTTTCTGGTTTCCAGTTAAATAATGTCGCAATATTTGTACTTTGTGTTTGTATATCTATAGGTTATATTCTTCAATTTATAGTTCCTTCTAATTTTTTTTGAAACCCTTTTCAAAAGTATCAACTGGTTTTAAAACGTTACCGATACGGGTACTAACTTGTAAGCATAAACACGTCCCTCAGTGAGAGTTAATTGGAGAATAAATTCTCGCGACTATCAGCAACCTTTGAAGAATGAAATAATAATTATTCAAGAACAAATCGTACGGATATCTCAGCGTTTATGAAAATCTATGTGTTATTGATACTCGATCATACTAAAAGGCAATAGGCTGCTGAATATAGAACGCTATATCAGTCATGGCATCGTAATTCCTAGCAGGAGAAACAATGCTAATATTTGCGTTGAGGTTTGGATGAGCTCGCTAAGCATAGGTCGTCCAGGCTATTTACCTCAAGCAATGTTTCGAGGGATTTGTGTAATACGTCGCTCGCGCACAGCGCGAAATATATAATTATCGGGAAAATGTACCATTTTCACCGGAAATCCACAAGCATGTCACATGCCAGTTTCAAGACATTATTCAAGTGCATTGCTTGATGATTAATGTAAACATCGTGAGAATCGGCAATAAAAATAATAATTTCTGCATTGTTTATCCCCTAATTGCTGAATCCTGGCGTTATAATCGCAAAGGAATTTATTGTTATCTGTGTTTGATTATACTTTAAATGTTTCTCAAGAAAATAGAGGTTTATTTCAAGAAAAGTCACTAGCAGTTGATTTTAGCCTAAAATCCACTCCGATCATAAATGTGTCTGTGTGGAGGAACATCTGATTTCTACTCCTAAATATTATTTGCAAAAGTTTGGTTTTGTACACAAGGTATATTGATACTAAAGCAAGAATATCATTGTTAAGTACAGACACCGAAAAACATACATCCTCCTTTCTTTAATGAAAAGTATTATAATAGGTTTTATATTTCTGATACCACATGTGGTGTTAAACTCAAAACAAGACCGTCTGGATTGCTATAATTATCTGTAATTTCCGGAGGATGCAATTATAGTAATTTGAACACTTCTTTCCATCCGACTGTCTGTACTCATGTCTATGAGTGCCGGTGCTTTGACCACTCATACCTAATTGGCAACACATTTTGTAATTTAGTACTACCGGAAAATTATCTGCAGCTCACACGCCTTGAACGTGGAAAATAAACGTTATAAAATGTTCATAATATTCATGGTAGGGCGTTTGTTGTTGTGTAGTGACCTTTGACCTTTTTTTCTTTCAAAAGCCACGTGTCTGGTTTCTCAAAAGAGACGTTGACAAAGTTAGCCCCAGCATTCTTAACATAGGTGCAAAAAGTGACACATCATGCAGATGGTTGTATCTTTTCTAACTTAGAGCAGAATCAATCAGTACTGCAAATATTATTCAGGCTAAAATAAATCCGAAACTTTCAACATTAGGAAATACTAAAACTGATAGAACATTCAATACTATTATATTCTTATGTCAAAATTTTAATTTCTGAAATTCATAATTTCCTAACACCAAGTTCATTCGCAAAAATATTCGAGGAACAATCTATGTGGGATATTTCTTTATAATACGGAATATCTGTTAGCAGATCTTTCACTCATACGATTTCAGATCAATTTAGAGTCTTTACCATCTTCAGTTACTTTCGTTTTTAAATATATAATTTTTTTCTAAAATCATGTTTGCTTCGGTGGTCTATTGGTGAGAGCATCCGCCTAGGATAAGAGAGGTCGCGGGTTCGAACTTAGGCCGAATCACACCAAAGATTTTTATAAATGGTACTAGCAGCTGCCTCGCTAGGCGCTCACGTTAAGAGGTTAATGTTAGGACTGGTTGGCTTGGTGTCGGGATAATGTGACTGGGTGGGACATCATGCTACATGTCTGCGGCATGATGCCCCAGCGCTATCGCACGTCGCGATATGACTAAAGATTGTTTAAAGCTACGCGAAAAATCCAAATCACACACACACACACACACACACACACACAAACTGACATAGACTACAAAAACTGCGATGATACTTAAAGTGATCGATTAAAGCATCTTTCATGAATACTATCTTATCAATTCAATATATACTGATATGACAAGATATCAAATATAAGATATTAATATACTAATATGATACGATATTAATATACTAATATGATAAGATGTTATTATACTGATATGATAAGGAAAATGCTAAATATTCTAATTTACAACACAGGGTTAAGATCATGCTCCACAACCAGGAGCCAGTTCAAGCTTACTTTATGATTTGTAAAATGCCTCCGAATAGTATCGGTTTTATTGCCTTTGCTCTCTGACACCTGCAACTTGTTTTTTTTTTTTTTTTTTAAAAAACCGCTTTTATTTCTTTTAAGCAGAAAATGGATAGGGCATATCAAACATTTTAAAACGCCGAAAATGTGACGGTGGTGTTCTTTAATGCTACCGAATACGGAATTTTATTTCCATTTCAAAGTTTTTCAAATAAGTGTAAGTTATTTAGATATAACAGTTATACTTCTTGTTTACAAGTGATGCATTGCATAGGAAATACAAACTGAAATTCAAAATCTTTACTTCTTATTTACAAGTGATGCATTGCATAGGACATTAAAACTGTTGAATTCAGCGTCTTTATTAGTCCTCCTCTGTTGTATCTTTTTCCATTCTGGATTTTTCTTGGTCGGTATTTCGAATACGCTATGAAACTGAACGAGACGTTGAGAAACAACATCCATGGTAATGAGAAATATGAATAAAACAGCTGACCATTCATAAAACCAGTATTAAACTGACACAAGAACGTATTTATAAAATGCTATTATGATCATTATGTAATAATAATAATAATAATAATAATAATAATAATAATAATAATAAAAATAATAATAATAATAAAAATAATAATAATAGACAATATACTAGACAGACTCGTCTTCAAGATACTGAAATAAAGTTTACTGTAGACAATAGACTAGACAGACTTGTCTTCAAGATACTGAAATAAAGTTTACTGTAGACAATAGACTAGACAGACTTGTCTTCAAGATACTGAAATAAAGTTTACTGTAGACAATAGACTAGACAGACTTGTCTTCAAGATACTGAAATAAAGTTTACTGTAGACAATAGACTAGACAGACTTGTCTTCAAGATACTGAAATGAAGTTTACTGTAGACATTAGACTAGTTGGACATGTCTTCAATATACTGAAATAAAGTTTACTGTAGACAATAGACTAGATGGACTGGTCTTCAAGATACTGAAATAAACTTTTCTGTTAAGAATAGACTAGATGGACCCGTTTTCAAAGCTCATAAATAAAGTTTAATGTAGATAATAAACTAGATGGACTTGTCTTCAAGGTACTGAAATAAAGTTTACTGTAGACAATAAACTAGATGGACTTGTCTTCAAGATACTGAAATAAAATTTACTTTAGATAATAGACTAGATGGACTTTTCTGCAAAATATTGAAATAAAGTTTGTTGTAAACAATAGATTGGATCCAGTGGCGTCACTATGATTGGTGTCACCCAGTGCGATAACTCATGGTGTCATCACCATGGACCTCCTTCCTGCAGAAAAAATTGGTGTCACCCCATCTGATGGTATCACTCGGTACGGTCCTCGCCCACGCACCCGCACCCGCACCACCAGTGATGCCACTGACTAGATCAATTTTTTAAAAAGATTTATTTATAATATTTGTGTAAAATGCTTCCTTATCAATCACATAATTAGTTATCACCGTAGACATTATAATAGATGAACTTTTCTGCAAGATATTAAAATAAAGTTTACTTTAGAAAATGGACTAGATAAACGTTTCTGAAAATATTGAAATAAAGTTGGCTATAAACAATATACCAGATCGAATTCTTTTACAAGATATTGAAATAAGATTTGCAGATGACTATAGACTAGATCAACTTATCCTCAAGATACTAAAATAAAGTTGACCATAGACAACATACTGGATAGACTTTCCACATGGTATTGAAATAAAGTTTGATGCATAATCTTTGTTGCAAACTCCCTCAGCTTTGTTGGGGTGTATTGCATAATATTTGGTTATCGTTTTCTAGAGGTGATCGCCGACGGTGTAATTTGCACGGAACGAGTAAATACCAATATAAAGTGTGAACTTATTAGTGGAATAGATAAAGATCTGAGCAGATATATAGAACAGAATGACATGACCCCCCCTTACATAAACAGAATATAAAATTTAATTTAAAATAAAAATACATAAACAATAAATTCATAAACAGTTGTGATAATGCATTACATTTGAAATAAAAACTTCCTTTTTATATCAAATTATTCAACGAATTCCAATGACAAATATGCTATACAAATATCCGATCTGTTAAGCGATATAATTAATTTATCATTAAATCGAGTGAAAAATCGAAAATATTGCCATGTACAGATTCATAACCTGATGGTTCTAGTTCAGTCCGAATCCACTGTGACTGTACTTTTGACTTCATTGTGCATGTAATTCTGGGTCTTTTCTACTTTTCCCTTTTTCCAAATTCTCCGGTGTTTCGCCTCTTGATTTTATAAATACGCGGTACGTCACATGGATGCTTTCCGTTTAGCTGTCTCACCTTCCAAACTAAACAAAGAAGCAACCTAAATCTTCCGTCACATTATACTGGAGAATAAATCATCACTCTCACCCCTCGTTAGGTCAGATATAGTTCTATCGGAATTCAAACAGATACCAACGGCTATCTGGTCTACTTACAACGACAGACCGCAAACAAACCTAGTTTCAAAAGATAAATGGTCCTGCTAATGACCATTTCAACACACCACCGAGACACTTGTTCCAGTCTCGTCTCAATTACACTAATGAATGTATGGAATTCCTTACTCTACGCCTTCTACCGTATTTATAACGAATATACACAATGAGGTAGTTATCATACATGAACTCGTATAAGGTCGTAAAATTTATACGGATTCTCGTAACTCATTTCAACTAAAAAAGGCATGAAATTCTAGATACATATTTTCCTATAACAATCGAGACTGTACCTTCAAACGATTCGTCAACGTACAAAAATATATTTGTACGAATTCAGATAAATGAATTCAGCACAGTTGAACTCATATCAGGAAAATTGATCTATGAATTTAAACAAATAGATCCATGCAAATACAAGTAAATAAATCTTCATAGTAGCATCAACGAATTACATAAGATTGGTGCAAATACCTTGTGCTTCCAAGCTTACTTCCAGAATTGTGTCTGTTGATTCCCAAACAACCGATCCCTGGATAATATTACGACTGAGTTAGTCCTTAAATTCGACCCGGAGTCTACCTTTCTTTGTCTTGCAGAAAATGGTGTCGACTAATTAAAAGTTTGCGATAAGCACATTTAAACCGAGAGTTTCATTGTGAAATCACCCCCCCCCCTTTAATGAGCGTAACTAATCTGAATTAAATATCTCCTCTTAAACTAGGCTTAAAACGATGCATTTCATCTGATAAGTTCAGATCACCCAACACAGTTTCCTGGTATCTATCTGAACTGGCAGTCTTCCAAACAGATCGGAAGTTAACACCCGAGTGTTCATTTTAAATAAACGCAGCCTTAATTTTAAAAAAAATCGCTAAACTCATGACAGTTGGTACCAATCGTACATGTGTCCAACTAAATGTGTTCCACAGAGATCAAAAGAAATTTGCCCCTTTACAATCTTTTTGATCAAAGGCAAAACAAAATTATTATAAAATAATATGATCGAAATTAGTATCAAATAATACAAAATGATATAAAATAATATAAAATGATATAAAATGATATAAAAAATCTTCATTTAAGAGGAATGTTACAATTCACTTAGCTAGAACTAATCATAAAGAAGAATTTACATGCAGGATGAATGTTGTAGTATTGTAGTCTTCCGTTCAGTGCATAAACTTGAGATACCTGAGCCCTCTTCGTTTCTGTAACAATTAGGGATAGATAATACATGAAAACATAGGGAAGATAAATCAACAGACGTTTTCGTTTTCCTTTATGTCAATCAAATACAGATACCATCTTATATATTGCATGGAGAGATTCTGGTCTTAATGTATGGTCGTGTGACATTCCTACCTGTAGACTTAGAGTGATTTCTTCTTTGCAACTTTGTACTATCGCGGCTATCAAACGATTTACTCTCCAGTTTTGGGCAGTATTCATACACCGAACAGGTTGGTGGACACACATGCATGTTAAAAGTATAACAAAAAAAGCTACAAACTAGACCTCTTCACTTGTTGATTTTGATAACTTGTTAAGCTCAGTTCTATTTGTTTTACAAATGATTAAAATTCTACGTAAAATGTTTTCACAAACCGTTTTGATAAACGAAAATTTGCTCAATCTCACTGGAGCATTTCCTTTATCAAATCTTGAGTTTCAAAGGCAAAGGCATCCGCAAAAATATTAGTTTTAAGGATATAGGTCAAAATATGCTTAAAAGTCGCGGTGGGGGTGAGGACAAACACCCCACTGCCCCCATGTGCGTGCGCCCATTTTCAAAGGTGTGTTGTTTTTATAGGTTGTAAATCTCTGTAATTTCGACGGTAAGAATATATTCCACGTAGTCCACAATCCCATACTGCCTAGAAAGATGTGATTGGGTTGGGGGAAAAATCCCAAAACGTATAAATTTAGAAATTATTGTATATTACCAAATGTTAAGCCATTTGCTCCTTTGCTGTGTCTATTCTAGGCGAACTTCGTGATGTTCTAGATTGAAAAGCCTACAAAAATTATTCGCGGGAAGAAAAAAAAAATCATAACTGCATCTACATTCATTAGAGTTATCTTCCCTTCGACCCAAGCATGAAATTATATTTTGTAAATTCTAAATTTTGTCATTTTTGTTCTTTGAAGATTTTTTTTCTTACATACCATGTCTGTATCTAAAAGTATTGTTACCGTCGTTTCAATTAACTTTTTTTTCTTTCTACAGTTTTCATAAAGTACAATTCTCGTTATTTTTATATGACATTGTAAAGCACAGTGTCAAGGACTGTAATAACAGAAATAGGTTATCTTGTGGTGTTGATTATTGCATGTAATTATATTCATTCTATGATTATAACAGTTTTTAACTCCAACTTCATGCTCTACGACAAGAATTTTCGGAAATTAATTATAGGTACTTTAATAGTTATAATCTTTGATTTTTCGGTATTAATGGTCAAAGATTTATTTTTATACAAATTGTACTTATTAGAATTAAATTTTGACTGAATTGTATATGACAATTAAAATTTAAATACAGAAAATCGTTGAAAAATGAAGTTTATCCTTTTAATTAAATCTTAGCATAACGTGGAATAATTTTTATTTGTTTTCATACATAAAAAGATGCGGCATGTCTCTCTCTCTCTCTCTCTCTCTCTCTCTCTCTCTCTCTCTCTCTCTCTCTCTCTCTCTCTCTCTCTCTCTCGAGAGAGAGAGAGAGAGAGAGAGAGAGAGAGAGAGAGAGAGAGAGACGTACACACATACACACACACATGCGCGCGCATCCCCTTAGAATGCCTCACCCATAACCTCTTTTTCAATTTGAGTAGATTGAACATGCAGATTCAAATTAGATAGACACAAACCGACAGGCATTAATGATTATTCTACAAGATGTGTATGGATACATAAATAGAGCAGTGTCGAATAGGAGATAACACTGAATCCACGCTTGAATTGTTACCTAATCTCCTGGAAATAATGAGAAAGAATTACTTCTTTCAACATTATCTTCTTGGCACCATAGATGTAATTTGCAAATGTACAGTCCTAGAATGATTCTCTCGCACCTACAATACATTGTTCCAGACACTGAGGCATTCCATGTCACATACAAAAGAATCTAACCTTGATGATGGAATGGTAAATAATTATCCCCGGTGCAAACCAGGTTACAAAGTAATCGTAGACATGCTAACCATGTCCATACCACCAGTAGATATATAATTATATCGTATCTTCCTTATCCACAAAAATAATACTCTGCTTTTTTCAGAACAAAATCATGCCCGGTGGCTCAGTGGTTAACGGTACGGACTTGTGACCATAAGGGTGCGAGTTAGAATCCTACCATCAGATCAACACGAGTCGGCTAGGTATGTTACTCTAATTGTCTCGGTTGTTATTTACTCTAATTGCCTCGGCAGTAATTATTCTAATTGCCTCGGCAGTAATTACTCTATTGAATTACTGTGCTGCAAAACACGAAACCAAATTTTACCGTATCTACCCCACCCCCATGAAACATACTATTTCTTAATCTATATTGTGTTAAGTTTTTTCTTTACGCTCGCACGCGTGCACACCGTCGCACATACATACCCCACATACGCATACACATGCAACAGGTTATTAAATATATCATTTGAAGTGGACATGATATGAAATAAGCATGCATGATGAATTGACTAACTTACTGATTGATTGATCGATCCAACATCAAGTAGTAAATCTTTCTCGAACTTTGGACCAAAATTTCAAAATGATAAATGACATGCGCATAAGTGAGAAAAAAAAATATCGATGTTAAATTTATATTTCACCACACATTAAACCTATATAGCCCACAGTGAAATAACAAAATTGGAACAAAATAAGTAAATATAGATATTCGTAAAACTTATTCCATGAATATTTGGATTCACTACAATAAATACAAACCTATTTAATTTAAGTTTAATTTAAATACTCTTCAATTTAATTTATCCTATTTAATTTAAAACTCAAATGATTACATTCAACTGTACTTCTTCTGGAATGATGACATAATAATTTCTTTTTGGGAGCTTTTTTTTCGAGTTTGACACCACAAAAAAATGCCCCCAGAATCCCCGTAGATATTACCAGGAGTTGACAACTGACATCAGAATAGGATCATCTGCTGCTAAAAGAGATAGACTAAAGAACAATACACATCAAACAAAATTTTATTAACAGATTTAAACGACAATAAATACTAATCTCTATTGTTCCCTTTTGTTTTCTCAATTATAAATTTTCTTTGATTTGACGGAAATAGATAATTCACTTTAGTTTTATTTGTTTACAGCTAAATAAATAATTAAAGAAGAACAGAAAGACAATGAAGAAAATGAGAAGATAATAATAACGAAAACAACAAAAATGATGGGGATAATGATGACATAGACGATGTTGATAATCCATGCTCAAACATTTGCATTTTCTGCCAAAATTCAACGAAAATTTATAATCTTCAAAATTGCGCTAAAACTTAGGAAACAGCTTCAGAGATGCAATAGATTTTCTGAACTGGTAATC